>JAUELF010170641.1:0-14662 GCA_031471495.1 Clinocardium nuttallii | reverse complement strand
CGTGTTACTATAAATAGCCCCTCTATACGTCCATATAGTGTAATAATAATGACAAGGAATGCAACGGTGTTTTGCCCGAATCGATGTTTCTGCATTTTTTGCTGTTATAGAAATTCAGATGCCTGTGGAATTACGAGCAATTAATTATTTTGCCACAAACCTTTCCAAGGTCGTCTACTGAAGTGGCGTCAAGAAGCCTCTACATGTGGGAAAGGGCAAACTATCAAATAGCCAATAGAGCACCGGCAGTACAGTCGGTAGCGACGAGAGTTATAATTCAAGGGGTTGTAAGTTTGAACCCAAGCTCGGCCAATATTCTCTCAGACGATTGACACAAATAACTGTCTTTCGTCTTCCATCAATGGGCTAAGAGTATATATGGAAACGCAGCCAGTTGCTTAGAAAGTATGTTGTGTGGAAAGACTGTTTAAAATAAGAAATAAGTAAATGACATTGGAATGTGAATCAGCTATAATTTTTTTTTATCATGTATCGATGTTTACATATGTTTCACCAGTAAGGTAAGTATTGCCATTAACCCGGTAATCAATCTATATCGTGGGCGGAAGTTCGGATATGTTCAACACGAACCTTAAATATGTTCGCGCGCTGTTATTGCATGGGCAACATTTATATATATATATATTGTTTATATTATGCAAAAAAGATCAGCATACATGTATGAATACATTTGACAATTTAAAAAATTCCGGCCGAATAGAAGGATTAAACCAGAGAAAAAATGCCATCCATAACCCTCACACTGCAGCCTGCTGAAACAGGAGGGGTTTGACAACAGTATCGATTTAGATGGAACCGCTCGTGACGAGCTATCGTATCTGAGCTTGCATCGCCTTACACACCACTAGTGTACCTGAACAAAATAAACCATAACCGATCTATCCCAACATGAATATACAAAACGATCCATTATATAACTGTAATAAGTAGTCCCACAAACCGGTTGGAAACCCTTCGCCAATCGCTACATGTACCAAGGCATGGGCAATGTTAGACGGTTCGAAACCCTTCGCCAATCGCTACATGTACCAAGGCATGGGCAATGTTAGACGGTTCGAAACCCTTCGCCAACCGCTACATGTACCAAGGCATGGGCAATGTTGGACGTTTCAAAATCACGTCAATCCAATAATGACATGTTCTTGTTCAATAAGCCCTGAGCATAAAGCAAAACTGGGATATCATAACGGAACCGAATATATTAGAGTCACAGCTTACGTTTATATCTGTCCTAAATGTTGTTGGATGGTACCATGACCATACTTGATTACATATATGACATTGAGTTTAAATTCGTTGTAAACGTGTATATGATGCACTGGAAGGGATTGATTAGATCGCTTTTTCTATGTTGACATTGTTTGAAAGTGAAAAAACAAAACTTTGAACACGGGTTTTTTCCGGGCCCGATTTGGTCCAAAATGACGGTAACCATTTTCGCCTGGTGACTTCTTTCTTGCATAAGACATGACACTCTCTGACGACTCTGCAGCAGACGACAGTTGAGAACATTTTGGTAAAAGGAGAAATTTCTCATTATGAGCACTTTGACCTTTTGACGCAATATTTTCTATTCATTTCAGTTATTGTTACGTTGTTAAATGTTTTCGAAATCGTGTGCTGTGGAGTTGTTGATGAGATCGGGTTTAAACGAAGTTATGAAACATATACGTATATTGTTGTACTATTTCTTACTCTCAACGCCTCACTTACATTCACTGAAAGATGGAAATATCATTTTACCTAAAATATGTATCTTAAATCCATTGTGTATCTCTTTATAATGCATGGTTTTGACAACATATATATTTGCTTTTAATCTTTTCGTTTTTTAATTCTAAATTTCGATTTAAATTAGAATCACAACGCTAAATTTTACAGCTCGACAATTAGACACGCGAAATTATATATGAAGGTGTAAATTTAACCCTTTCCCACATACAGACGCTTTCTGGCACCTCTGCAGTAGACCTCTTTTGAACACATTGTGACAAAAGTTGAAATTGCTCGTGATGACCAATTTCTCCTTTTGCCACAATGATTTCAGCTCTATCCAATAACTAAACTATCAAATTATAGAGGCTTTCAATATTTTGCCTAAAGTCGTCTGCTGCAGATTTGTTGTATGTGGGAAAGGGTTAAATTCCACGGAAGAGTTGTATGCCTTCAATCCGTACGTAAAGGTACAAACTGGCATTTCTGTAGAGTGTTCCGGGCGCCATCAGAATCGGATCGAATTATCAGAATATTCACATGTTGACATATTTTTTAACAAGCGTATGTATGTATTATATGAACATTATACGGATGCACAGACATATCGAAATCTACGCCGTTCACAAATAAAAACGTGAACATTTTCCCATAGACAGACAAGGGCAATATGGTATCTGCGTAATGTGTCGACCAGATCAGCCTGCGTTATCCGCGCAGATTTATCCGGGCCGACACATTCCGTCTCCGAGGGATAGAGGTATGAAAAATGATTCCTGAAACAGAAAATCCACAAGAGGCGAAAAGTGTCTGTCCGACATGTTTAGAATGATCCGGGTCGATACTTTACGCAGAAACCACTATGTTCTGCGAGACGGCTCATATATTCGTATATTTTAGTTGACGCAAAATGATAATAGTTCTCCCAGTACCATGTCTCGTGCTATACCCAGCGTATAAACTTTTCCCATTGTAGACGACTTCTAACGCATCTGAAGTAGACGAGGTTTTTCCCACAATGATTTCAACTTTATTTGATCATTAAACATTCATTAACAGATAAAAAGGTTTTTTGTTTAAAGTCGTCTCTCTCCGATTGGTTGTATGTGGGAAAGGGTTAATGATATACGGGTAAATGGCTTAAATAGAAAGCTTTCTTAACAACATGCATGGCCACTCGCGTTAAGGTCAATGTCACTGTAACTAATAGCACTTGTTTTTACTCAGTAACTACAGTTTGGCTGGATATTCTATTGGTTATATTTTTGAATAGGTAGATCTTCTTGTGTCTTAAGTATGTTTTAGTATTTTGGGTAGGAGGGAATTCATGTCGGACTCAATGCCACTGTTACTAAAGATTAGTAAAAAACTTTCCACTCCAATACTTGAACTCTGCAAGCAAACTTCACTGATGGATGACTCATGGTTTTCCTAGTGTTGTACTAATCGAGTGATTGGGGTCACACAGGCCAATGTCAGCGTTTCTGACACTAGAAAGCTCGTTTCTGACTAAGGAAGTGAAATGGTTTGGGCTTTTCATAAGCACATTAAGTATTAGCTTGACATTGTAGTCGGGAGCACTGACGTCAAAATCAAGGAGACTGATATGAACAAGTAGTTTCCACTCGATACTTTAATCTAAACTAGTATCAATCTAACACTATTTCTTATATCTGAAAATTAGTGATAATTATATTATCTCCCTTGTCAGATAAAGACCAAGGTAGACCAAATAGTAGGTAGGTCTTTTTAGTTGGAATCCTTTGTTTTTATCGCTATTTCGCTATGAGATATTGCAATTACTCTGTACAAATTATTCATAAATGTGTTAATTAAAGTGATGATTCAAAACAGAAAATTTACATAGCAGTGTTTAAAGAACACACATGTGGAATTACTAAGAAATCTCATAACAGTTGGCCAAGAAAATGCAATTATAAGTGCACCATCCAATGCAAAGAAACCAATGATAAAAACAGAGGAAACCAAATGATAGGACCTAACTAGATTTAGAGAGTATTAAAGGGAGATAACTGACCGATGTCTCTCATTTGTGACGACTTGGTGACTTATTGGTCGTTTGCAGCTCAATCGAATTACGCAATAGACGTCATATTTACGACTTTTGAAAACATTGTTTCAAAAGAAAACATTGCTCATACTTAAGCAATTCCTTCTTTTGCCACAGTGTTTTCAACTGTATTATATTAATGTACTATCAATTACTGTGATATATTTTGCAGAGAGGTTTTCAAAGTTGATTGCTGCAGATTTGATGTATGTCGGAAAGGGTTAAAACAGCACGTAGTGGTTGACTTTTAATGTTAAACTTGACTTTAAACGTTAAACTTGACTTTAAACGTTAAACTTCACTGTAAACGTTAAACTTGACTGTAAACGTTAAATGTATTCATAAATCACATATTTCCAGCGATCGATTGGATAAAAATAATAATACATCGGATAGTTTGTCCAATATAGCTAATGGTCTAAAAGAAAAGAAATTGTTGACCCTTTCCCACTAAAACAATTGTGTAGCAGACGAGTTTGGTAATATATTTGCAAAATTGTGGAAACTCTTGACAACAAATGTGTAAATATTGAATAGAGTTGAACATCTTTTGGCAATATGAGAAATTGCTCATTTCTAGCAATTACCCTCTCTTGTCACATTGTTTTCAATAGTCGTCTACTATAGATGCGTCAAAATGCGTCTATATTTGGGAAAATGTTTATGAACCCGCTTTACCGTTATGATTGGGATTTAACGCCGATTTCAACAATGTTTTCAGTCATATCACGGCGGCCAGTACACCTTCTCATATGTTTCGAGTACCCCCACACAATATACTCTCCAATCAACTGGATGCTTTTCCATATATACTGTAAGCCCATTGGTGAAAGACGAATAGCACGTGTGACAGTGACTTTTGTCAAACGTCGGAAAGAGTGTTGGTCGAGCTTGGGTTCGAACTCACAACCCCTGTATTGACAACCCGCATCGCTACCGACTGAGCTACCGGGGCTCAGCGACCCGCTATATCGGGTTGGTTATTGAAACGGAGGAAATATAGACGACGTTCTAGTTTTTGATAGTTACTATGATATTGTTTATTCGTGAATATTTCGAATATTTAGGATTTCTCGATACATTTTCAACAGTTTATGTTTGTTTCATTATATAACTGCAAACATAATGCAATAAAAGACGTCTGTTAATATAAAAATCTGGCGTTGTGGTTTTAACGGTATTGAATATAGCTATACAAGCACGATATCAGATTTTAGTTATATACATGTCTATCAAAATCATTCTAGTAAGAGAAATATGAGACATGTATGAATGTTTAAAGTGTCTCCAAACAAAACACCTCAGTAACAAGTCTGCCTGTAGAAGATAATGTAGTATGTCGTAATGTGTAGACATAGTCATAACCTTCTACTGTAGCTTTTTAATACGATTACAAACGACTGCTTAGTTTAGGTGCGTTTTGCCTATTTAAGTATAACTTTGGTCGATTTGTCACTGATCAAGGGAAATAAGTCTCGCCAATTTATGTATTATGCATCATGTGTTATTTCCCTTTGACAATGTTTGATAATATCTTCAGAGCTTGGTAGATTTTCATTCTTTGTAATTTCGTTTAATACTTTCTACCATACAGATGCTTCCAGCCGCTTCTGCAGCAGAAGACTTTGAAAACATGTTGACAAAAATAGAAAAATAAAATAATATGAAAGGATAATATTTATATAGAGATGACAACATTCTGGCAAAAGGGCAAATTGTAAATTGCCACAATGTTTTCAAAAGTCGTCTGCTGCAGAGGCGGGTTAAAGTACAACACTGGCATTACCAAATGGGTTTTCTTTGGAATCAGATACCTGTTCGTTAATGTTAAATGCAAATACCTATATAACTTACTGCAGGTATATTTTGTTTAATTTAGCATCGTCTGAGGTATTTCATTTCAACATTATTTCAATACCATTATTTTATGACACCTATGAGCCGTCCCACGAGAAAACTAACATTATGGTCTCTGCGTAGTGTATCGATCCAGATCAACCAGCGCAGTCGATGAAACATGTATATTCGGGTAAGCCTGCGCGGCATGCTTAGGCTGATGCGGGTCGACACTTTACGCAGATACATCAATGTTGGTGTTATCGTGAGACAGCTCTTATGTCTTTTTTGCGCTCCGTATAGTATGTTTACATACGTAAATGCATGTGATCAAGTCATACAAAACAAAAGAAACACCAACTTGTTATACATGTAAATCTTATTATTGAATGTCTCTGGTTATCTTCCAATAAATCAATTCCAGCCAAAAACTGTCGAAGGCATATTCTCCAAATGTACGCTTAATTCATCTGCATAATATGTCTTTTGAAAACATTGTGGCAAAATTTGTTTTTGTCAGGATGTGTTTAATTCTTTTAATTAAATGAACACAAGTCCTAGAACAGTTTCATTGTTTTTGTCTAGACGTTGTTTTATGTCGTTTGCAGCAGATTTGTTGTATGTGGGAAAAGCTAGACACTTTTTTAGGTTCACTTATCTACGTATTTTAGACTTTTTGTTCTCGTTTTAAGACTTAACATATTTCATTTACAATTTAATCAACAACAGGGACAAAAAAAAAGTTGGGTCACTTGGAAGTTGTAATTCACGCGAAGATGGCAATACCTAAAATCATTCTATTTAGGCCTATAGTCGATGCTTTCATTTCAAATTACGCTATTTAAATGACTGGTTTATTTCATATAAAAACTCGGTGAAAAATTGTATCTGTCATCGAATTTCTTTATTGTTTGCCTCTTATCGCTTACCTTTAACTTTGTTCTACATACATACGCATGTTGAGGCATCTGTAATAGATGACGTTTGACTTCACCTTATGGAGAAAACAGAACAACTCTATTAAATAACCATACTTAGAGATTTTCCAAAGCTATGCCACCTGGTGCCGATTTGTTGCTTTGTGGGCTTGGGTTTAATTCTATCTTTCCGGATAAAGCCTGTGGATGTACTTGCATTATGGGTAATGTATATACATAAGAGTGAGGTTTACAAATAGGAACAAATATCCGAGTTATATATAAGAGGAATATTTCACGTCCACAAATGAGCCGTCCCGAGAGAAAACCAACAATGTGACTCCGTGCAGACTGATCCGGGCCGACACATTCTCAGGGCAATAGAGGTATAGAGTAATCCACAGGAGGCGAAACATGTCTATCCGGATAAGCCTGTACGGCATGGCATGCTAAGGCTGATCCGTGTCGATACTTTACGCCGAGTCCACAATGTTGTTTTCTCGCGGGAGGGCTCAATTATTAAAAACAGTCAAAAGCTACATCTAAACATTTCCGCTTGGAGGTCTCCTTGGAAGAGAGCAAAGGAAACGTAATGCAAACACTTGTTGATCGCTTTCCTGTTCGCAGTTACCATTACCACCGTCGTAAAAATCCGGGCCATCGAGAGATGAATCAGGAGGAGCGTCAAAACGTCCAATAATACCATCACTCTGCTGACCAGGAACACAATTGTCCTGCTCACAAATTGCTCTACATAATGCCGGGAAGGTTATTTGTTCGTCTGTCGAATCGCCTGAACCAGGGGAATCAGTAGGAACTTCCGGGATTGTAATATTCGGACCGTTTACCAACACGCTTACAGTGGTCAGACTGTCGCCCTCACTGCATCGATAAGTGATACATACGGACAGTGGCATGCTGGGGATTGAAGATACGTCGATCGTTTTTTCATCCGTGTAGAAGAAGTTGATTTCGTTTTCAGTCCATGTGCTTACAGCTGTAACGACTGGTGATGTCGACGGATTCGCTAATGCATCTACAACAAACAGGGCCAGATTAAATCCAAGACGTGCTGTACAAAAGTTTGTGTTCCCTGGAACGGGCTCATAGCTGGGTAACGGAGATTTGACGAAATGAAAAGCTGGTTGTATAATTGTCGAAGCTTCGCAGTCAGACTTTGCGGTGTAAAACGGCCCCGTTGTTGTCTTGATATAGTTTACAAATATATCAATGTTGTTAGACACCCTTTCGTATTGTACAGGACTTAGAAGATTTTGGATTGATAACGAATACTTGTTTATTGCTAAAGGTGTTAGAGTGGCGACCATGGGAATATTGACACCACCAATAGGAACAGTTTCAAATGACGTCATATTGATAAATCCGGCAAGTGCGTTATTATTGACGACCTGTGGACATTGTACAGCGTAACACGTGTTTGCCGGTGACCGAGTTGACGGTAAAGAGAAGCGCAGTCTCTGCTGCGGAGTGACAGACGTTTTAAAACCCAAGGCTTGTATCTGGAAGTCAGTCGTTGTTGATGTTTCGATTTCGGTTGTGCCGTCAAGTTGGAACACCCTAGCTTTAAAGTAGCATGGTGGTGCTCCGGAAATCTTGTCGATATTAACCCATTCAGCATTTTGTACACTCACTGTAAAAGTACTCAAAGACGTTTGTCGTTTTTTCCTACCAACACCAGTCGGTGCAGTAACAGGAGGCGCGTTTATGTCCGGTAATAGTTCCCAAAGCCCATTTCGGGTATTCAGCGTCCATAGCAAAAAATCATCTCGTACAGTTATTTCTATTTGGTCTACAAGTAACCAGTTACCTAGTGTGTCTCTGAACGTAAGAGCAAATAGTCCATCACTAAACAGTAAACTGGTTTCAAATGTACCTAGTTGTCTCGTCTGAAAGATGCCTGGTATCTCTGCCTCCGAATTACGGTCCCCAACATCGATAAAATTGATGCTACAAAGAACAGTTCCGCTGAATATGGTTTGGTCTTGGTTCCTGAATGAACCTGGAACGGTTGTCAGCATCGCATTTCCTCCGTCAATGTTCTCGGGATCATTCGAGATTGCTAATTGTGTAGCCTCATCGGACTGGATAGGAATGGGAGGGGCTATCGCTACTAACAGGACAACGATATTGAACGGACCGGGAAACCCATTTTGGATGCTTTGGACTCTCACAGTGGATATGAAGTTTCCCGAAGTGTCATCAACGGCAACAACAACAGTTCGAGACAAGGGAGATATCCGAGTTGAAAATTCGCCATCACTGTCTGCGTCTATATCAACACCGTTAACAGACACAGCCACGTCCGGTACAGGGTTTTCAGATGCCGAGTCCTTTACCGAAACGTTAACGTCAATCAATATATTCTCTTCGCATTTGCACTCTGTTATACGTTCAATGTCACGTGAGCCGAATATACCACAATCGACCGTTTCCATAGTTGTGACTGGCTTGATGACTCCATATGTATGACATACAAATCTAAGTCGTCTCCACCAGAAGCAATCATTCCTTACTCGGGTACTGAATATACAAGAACCACTCGGGCACCTGTTTATGTCTGCAAAACACTCACCAACTAGTCGACGTGTTTCTGGTATAACTTCAGCCGGTGTTTCAACTGAAATAGAAGTTCACTTTTGTTTGTTAAACATACGAAAACTATTTCTATATTACCTTTCTCTCACGTGGCTATTTCAACTCATTGTCCGAAATGTCTTTTCTTTGTAACGATTATTCCAAGGACAGAAAGCACCCGATGGAAAGAATGCCAAATAAACACAAAACAACAGTGTGGAGTAAAACACAAGGCGTATTCAATTTTTGAAAGACAGCTGCTGAATTTATAAATTTAATGTTGTTTCTTTTGATAGTCGGGATAACTGGCCTTTTCGCCATAAATACTTTGGTTACTTAACTACGTGTCTATAATTACCTATATCGATTAACCGTTCATTTACCTCCGCAAAGTCGAGCGAACATGACGAGAAACTTCTCAAAACGTTGTACTATCCGCGAATATCCATGTCGAATTGAAAGCAAAGGCTAAGGTGTAGCTCATTAATATATGTTATAAAAACAATTCCCCAATAATTGTGTCGATAAACTTAAAATGGAAAGTGAGTGTGAGGATTCACACGATAGGATATATATTAAACCTTTACTATATATTACACTACTACAGCAGACGTCTATGGGAACGTTTTGGCAAACACACGGAACATTTCTAATAATCAAGGTGTTATAACTGAACAAAGTGAAAATTATTTTGACAAACGGAAAAATTGCTCGTTTTGGAGCGTCTTTGGTGCGAAAGAATTACGTAATATTTACCCAAAACTGCCGGTTTCGTTTGGCTGCAGTAAACTGAAAATATATACTAGAACATGTTATTAAATAACATTAGTTCCACACATAATAATAACAAGTATATCTTTGTGTTCTTAAGGTAACATCTTAGACATATACAGACAATTGAACAATGGCCATACATATCTATTTTGCATATGGTCTTCTATAATACTATATTATAACACACACACACACACAGAGACACACATACACACACACACATTACATTTAAACAACATGCACATTTAAATGAAAAAGTATGGCATTAAATTTAATGATTCAATACTAAAATAATTAGTTTTCAATCACAGACATTCCAACTACTTTAAACACAATTCTTAACATAATAACGGCAAGTAAAGGAGATATTGTTAGTATGGAACCTTTTCAAGAAGGTATTTCTTATAATTTCGTTTGAATGATACACTAGACGTTGAATGCTTTATATGTTATGGAATTTATTCGAGACTTTAAAACCAAAATATCATGTAATTTGTTCTTGGTTTGTAGGTCAATGCTAAGAGAATGATATTTATTTTCCGAAAATATTAAAATGCATGTATATTGGTGCCAAATTGTGAACGGTCTTGTAAATCAGCAAGGCGGTGTGATAACGACACATATCGTCAAAAGACAGCAACTGCAAGTCATGGACTATGCGTTTTGGTAGACCTGCGAGGTTTTGCAAATACTATTCTTGCGGACCTTCTTTGACAAAGAAGGTTGACCAATTAGGCTTAGTAATAATAAATGTATCATTTTAATTAGTGTTTAACGCTCTTTTAACAATTGTTCAATTATACCACGGCGTTTCATGTGTAAGCTACCAGTACTACTGATACATGTATCGGTCATAATGCTAACCCTACAACCATGACAGCCATTTCGCCATTTTTAAAGTATTTGGTATGACCTGGTCTAAGATGGAACACACATCAAAGGCAGACGCCCTACCACTACACTACCGGCGAGGCGGCTAAATGAAACAATGCGCCAACAGAGAGATGCAAATTAAACAAACATCTTTTAACTTGCTTGTTTGAAAGTGTCGACGCTTATCCGCCTAAGCATGCCGCGCAGGCCTACCCGGATATACACTTCTCGCCTCCTGTGGATTTTCTGTTTCAGGAATCATTACTCTATACCTCTATCCCACTGAGATGGAATGTGTCGGCCCGGATCACACACAGCACATGCTGATCTGGTCGATACATTACGCAGATGCCATGATGTTGCTTTTCTCGCGAGACGGCTCATATGTCATGTAGACATCGGACTGCGCATCGTTGCAATACATTTGTTTTCAAGATATTTTGTAATTCGCAAAAAGAAGTATAAAATGAAGCATATTTGTTTGAGGTTTTTGGTTTTTCCCTGCCGTTCTAAACAACTATATCACGGTGTTTCCATGGTAATTGACCAGTACTACCGGTATTCAATTATAACCGATGCAACCCTGCGCGCCTGCTTACAAGGCGGACTCTCTGACCACTACGCCACTGAATGATGCGGTATAACATGCATGTAAGTGTAATACCTCACTGAGTATAGTTTTGTTGAGTATAACATCAATTTATTATGTGGTATGTTTATTGAAATTGTGTTAAAATGCTAGTTAGAAACTGCTAAGCAGGATGGGGATACCAAGACTACGAACTTAGATGAGCATTTCGGTTCAAACTAACTAAGGACAAATACATGTACATTCCCATTGTCTGTATCTACTATCACCTCAACTGATTCGTTGTGAGATTAAATGAAAATCACCACATGTAAAAGAACAAAGATGAACAATTCAATGTTTGAATGATAACAGAGGAAATTAGAAACAAGACTACGATTTGTTTCAGACTACCCTGCACATCTGGTCGACATTTTCTTACGTACATCATCGTGCCTTTTGCAAACTGGGTTGCTAACATAGAAGGGGTGTCATGAAAATGACCGCATATTATTTGACAAGAATACTTCTGTCATAATATTGTGAGATACAAATTTAATGGAAAATGTATTATATGAGGTTAGTTCACCCGTCCCGCGAGAAAACCAACATTGTGTTCTTTGCGTAAAGTATCGAGCAGGATCAGCCTAAGAATGCCGCGCAGGCTCACCCGGATATATACTTTTCGCCTCCTGTGGATTTCCTGTTCCAGGAGTTATTTCTCTATACCTCTATCACCCAATAGACGGAATGTGTCAGCCCGAACCAGTCTGGTTCGATACATTACGCAGAGACAATTTGTTGGTTTTCTCGCTGGACGGCTCATAAATATATTGTCTATTTGTTAGGTACTTGTTTACAAAGGCATATTCACTTCAATCACCACTAAAAATATTTATTTATTGTAAATGTAGCGACACATAAATTAAAACGGGGCGGTTATTTAAAGGCATGGAGGTAAAACGAATGGGGGATATCTTAAATGTTATACAATTAGAAATAACATAGGACGTCGTCTAAGATCGCATACGTGCTAATCATGGGATAACACCCTTGTGGGTCAATCATTTCTCGCCTGCAACCAATCTGCGGCCACCAACTTTAAAACATATAAACAAACATACGGGACATCTCCATAAATGAAAATGAAGTCATTAAACAGAATTGAAAACTTTGTTGCAAAAGGAGAAATCGCTTTATCAGATCAATGTCTCTTTTTGCAATAATGTTTTCAAATATCGTCTGACGCAGCTGTGTTTAAGAGCGTCTGCAAGTTGGCGAATGTTCATGGTGCTGAACTCCAGATAAAGATGAACATTTTGAACTGTTGAACTGTCTTCAAATATTGCTAATAGTGACAAAAATGTAAGTAATAAATAGTTCAAAACTATTTTGGCAGTAAATGTTGAAAAACGGTCTATTGGAAATCATAAAAACGTACACACTTTAGCTTACCGGGTATGTCTCCCCTTGAAAAATGAAGTATAAACAATAAATATTTAGCTGTTTCTTGTACTGGAAAGTGAAATGAAACTTTTGAACAGTTTTAAAACTTTGACTCTACTATCTTTAATCTGTTTAACACCTTTAAGATTTCGGCCAAGTAGCAAAGAAATCTTACCTGTCGTAATCCTACCCATCCGGCCGCAGTGCCGTGCATTCGTCTTTGACATCATCACATATATTACTAGAACTGTGCATACACACTGGGCCGCTATTCTTGCCATGACTGACTATCTAATAATCTGAGAGAGAAAAGGAGATAGCAAGTTTGTTTCTGTCATAAATATTGTAGGAATGTCCATAAACGATCCCGGAATAAGTGTTATCGAATCGTTTTCTCGGGATACCTAAACAAAATAAATCAGACTTCACCAGAATGTTCATTCACTGTTATTATAAGTATGATGTAATTAACAAAGAAATTAAATTTCTGACGTTTTACTACATATTAATGTTAGTTTCGCACTCGATTTTTCTATTATAAGCTTAACCTAAGCTTCATATCAAAAAATATGTTTATGATTTTCTTAAAAAAAGGAGACACTCTTAAATTCTAAATAAAATATTTAAAAAACCGAGTCGTCTCACTGTAAAACAAAGGTTTACTGTTGCTCGTTTCAAAATGTCGTCTAAAAACTATTGTCGGTTATCTGATATCATATCCTGATTTTAAAATTGTTATGTTGTGACAATACACAATCATCCAAAACGTCATATAAGTCAGGTCATACGAAAACAATCCATTTGGTGGCCTAAAGCTTTTCATAACTAAATATACAACAAATCTGAAGCGGACGACTTTGTAAACATTTAGGTATAATAATGGAAAATCTCTATACATTAAAATTATGACGATTGAATAGAGTGGAAAATATTGTGACAAATGGGAGGAAACATGCTCATGATTTATGATCTATCTGCTGCATATGCGTCAAAATGCTTCTCTATGTGAGAACAATGTTTAACATGCTGTCATATCCGTTTGTCGGATGCTTCAATGATGCCGTCAGAGCAGATAAATAACAATCACGAGTGAGGAACGGACCGAGGTCACACGAGTGACAATCCTGATCAGACATCGCGGTTGCGCAGACGCAGCTGGATCTTAAATGGTTGTCGTGTTTCGAAGATCAGCTCGGTGTGACCATCGACATTTTGAAATGTTATATCGTTTCACCGGACAAGACAATCGACATTTTCTTGTTTTTTTTTTATACACGATTACTAACATTATCAAAGTAATTGAGGCTTTTCTAGTTGGATGTTGGTCAATGCAGTCAACTGTGGTTAACCCTGCTCCACCCCTAACAACTCTGCAGCAGTCTAGAGAGCATCTAGACGAACACATAAAACATATTCTCTAAATTGTAGTAGATCTATAATAATTACATAGCGTTAAAAATATGTGTGGTTATAAAGGAGATAGTGCTAATTATGAGCCGGGTCACACGAGTAATGAACGGACCCATGTCACACGAGCGATGAACGGTCCGAGGTCACACGAGTGATGAACGGTCCGAGGTCACACGAGCGATGAACGGACCCATGTCACACGAGTGATGAAAGGACCCGGGTCACACGAGTGATGAACGGACCCATGTCACACGAGTGATGAAAGTACAAGGGTCACACGAGTGATGAACGGACCCAGGATACACGCGTGGTGAACGGACCCATGTCACAGGAGTTATGAACGGACCCATGTCACACGAGTGATGAACGGTCCCAGGTCACACGAGTTATGAACGGACCAATGTCACACGAGAGATGAACGGACCCAGGTCACACGAG
>JAUELF010170530.1:0-14662 GCA_031471495.1 Clinocardium nuttallii | reverse complement strand
ACAAGAAATGTCTACAGACCGACCGTCAAGCGTGACTCCTATATAGCCCCCATATACTATGTATCTGGGGGTATAATGATGAGAGCTGTCAATCTAAGGGTATCGCATTTTATACTGGCTCAGCAAGCACTTGTTCAAATTACGACTAAAATTTGATTCAGACCAGCATCATTTGCTTTTACCAAAATAATAAAACATAATGACAAAAAACTTTTAGGTTATCCATTCAATTATAGAGATTTTCAATTTTGGACAAAATATGTTCAAAGTCGTCTGTGGCAGAATTGTCTATGAGGGAAAGGATTGATAGTCACAATGACTTCTACCAACAATCAGAAAAAAGGAATGGCCAAGCTGGGACTCTTTAACAGTATATATATAAATATATATCTACTTTATATGCTAACAAACAAATAGAAAAATAGCTTGCCAAATTTATGACATTGGGTTTGCATGACAAATACTGCATTTAAAGTGCTACTACTGTGACAGCAGACAACATAATTTTAAAATCAAGGATTGCAGCTGACAATTTTTGTGATAGTTATATGGATACCAATGTCATTATTTTCAAGACATTTACTACAGAGCTTCCATGGCTTATTTGATAGTAAACGATATAGAATATCAAATCAGGTTAATTGTTAACTCTTACCTTATTTGTTAATGTTACATCAGCCTTATTATTCATAAGGACATTGACCACTTCGGGGCGACACCAGTATGCAGCATTATGCAGGGCTGTCCAACCATTCTGAAAATGAATATACATGTACATGTACCGGTAATTCAAGTTTCAATTTTTTTGTCAAACAGCAATATGTTTGCCTTTTCCCATTTACAAAACAATTATATGACAAAGACAGACATAAGACATTCATACATAAAATAACGTACAAATACAAACAATTCAATGTTAATATACATTTAAGAAACAGCAATTTCATCAAGGATAATTTTTTTCTAAATGACATAGCTTCCTTGATATATATAGCAAGATTGTACACTTTCTTTATTTAAAGACATAACCGGTAATTGCTTTGAACTTTTGCATTGAGGGCAATGTTACATTTCCTTAATATTTAGAACTAAACTTGTAAACTATACTAGACAAAACTTGCAACGCCCATATGTACATAATGGGAATATTATGCCACTCCTGGATAATTGCATTGGTTTGTTTCACAGGTTATCCTCGATTTGCAATGAAATAACGGCGTCAACATTCTTGATTGGCTTTCATTGTCACCCGACATGTCGCCAATCGAGCACCTGTGGGACGCACTCGACAAGGCTATCCGCCAGCGTCCGAGACAGCCTGGAAACCTACAACAACTAACCAATGCGATTATCCAGAAGTGGCGTAACATTCCCATTAACTGTGTGCATCACTTGATCGCATCAATGCAAAGAAGATGTTTAGCTGTGGTGAATGCTGCTGGTGGTCACACCCACTACTGACTTATCCATCGAACTTTAAAAATGCACCCTTCAATCAATTAATGCATTCTATTGTAATCTACTGTGGTATTTTGTTAAGTTTTTGTTTTTCATTCTGTTACAGGATAGTTATGTGATACTCTTGTCAAATCGCTATGTATTTGATATAGTATTAAATGAAATATTGATACTTATGTACATATGGGCGTTGGAAGTTTTGTCTAGTAATTTTGGCACTTGGTGGAAATAAATGTTCCGGTGAATGTGGTTCTGGTGAATTTGATTGAGATACACATGAATGTTTATGAAGTTTGTCGATGGTATCATGTGAAATACATGGCCTCTAGAGTATTTTAGATCAACCATCGATTTAATGAGATAACCTACATGTATAACGAAATAATAATGGTATAAAGGGTGAAATTTAACATGTAATGAAAATAAATTATATACAACACATATACGAATAACTATATGATATACAATACTTTTATTTCGCTATAGGGGTTCAAATTTCCATTTAGTTTTATTCTAATCTATCCAATCAGTTCTTGACAGACGCACGAACGACGATAAACCAATACCACATGTTTTGTATTAATTTCTTATTCTTCCAAGAAAATACACTTAACACATATTATTTCTGCTCAAGAATTTCCTTCGAAAGTATAATTTGAATTAATACAATGAGAGTCATGACGCGCCAAAAGCAATGCACGTGATAAAGGTGTATCAGTACCAAAAATAACCGGCATTCGGCTTTCGTCGACCTCGTATGCGAATCGTAATAGGACCTGACCCCATTCCACATATTTGATTGATTCTGTTGTTGACCACGTGCCCAACTATACTGCTGGACCCTATGTCTTTCACATGTTCAAAACACTAATATAAACAATAGACAATGTCGTTTACTCATTCGGTGGGTGGTAACACCTAAGCGTACATTAAAAACAAATTTTAAAACATTCATATGCATTTCTTAAAATAGTATTCAAAGTTATGGTTTTAAAAATACGTTAAACTGATTTACCATACCATTAACGAGAAACGTACACAATTCATCGTGCAATTAGTCTTCACTAAAACAAAACCTTCGCTTCAATACCAAGTTTACCAAGTCTTTGAGACAATCCTACTTTACAAACCTGAACATGAAGTTCCATTCTGTATAAATCCGTGCTGACACGAACATCTATAACTGCCCTCCGTATCGGTACAAATGTGTCCACATTTATTTAACGAAGCACTTGAACATTCATTTATATCTGTCAAAATACAAAACATAACCATAGTAATGTCAGCTACAATGACAGATGATGCCTTTCAGATGAGTCGGCTCATAACGAGCTGCCTCATTAAAAAAAAAGTTTTATTTACATTTAAGTCATCAATTATTCCATAACTCTTGTATATGAAAGATGAGGTCGCCTACGTTGGACTCGGTATAATCTACTTTAGGAAATTCGGCACTGACAGAGTACACACATGGCAGTATGTATAGAAAAACGTATTTATCTAATTTGATTGAAAGTTGAATACGTTTAATAAGGTCTATTCACCAGAGGAACAACTGACATTTTAGCAGATTGTCCATAACGAAACAAGCATTTGCCTTAATGATAACTTACTTGTACAGTTATCGCCATTGTCTGTTTCATATCCCGCCATACAGTCACATGTATATGACCCAGGAGTATTTATACACTGATTGTTATCACCCGTACATGGGCCTGGTGATACTGCGCACTCATCACGATCAATATCACATAGAGACCCGGACCAGCCCAATCCACAAACACAGCCTAATTGTGAGTCGCATGTCGTTGTTCCCACACCACAGTTACAAGCGTTGTAACAACCCTCTCCCCAGTGGTAGGCATTGCATTCTAGAAAAACAGGGTATTTATTCAGTTAACATATTTCGCACCACAGCCTTCTGCTGAGCTGCTAACGAAACTTGTTATTTAACTACCAATGTAATTTTATAATTAGTTATTACATGTGTGAATGGTTATCATTGTGTACATTGAATTTCAAATTTCCAAATTATTTAAATAATAGAAATGAATATATTGTTCTAATGGTCAAATATAGTATACCGACGATAATGGTTACAAGGAATCTGAAAATGTCTTTTGGAATATTTATAAAAATTAACCTGTACACGTCCTTTGATCTGTTTCGAGTTTAAATCCCAATTTACAACTGCATTCATATCCTCCCTCGGTGTTTGTACATTTATCTTTCTGTGTACATTTGTTGAGATTCAAATCTGGTTTACATTCATCTATGTCTGAATCAAATATAGCAACGGTCATAGATATACTCATGATTTTATAAAGAGGTTGAAGTGTTTATATTTTTTACAAACATCATATTCACTTATTATCTTAAAAATCATAAACTTTGTAAAGCAATGATGTCGATGGTGGGCAAATACAATTGTTCTATGAAGAAGTTAGAGTATTGAATGTCGTCCATATAAACGAGACAATATAATGTATGAAAATAGGATCGAGTTATTCAATGCAAGCATCTCGAAGATTTAAAAATCTCACCTCTACATGTTTGGTTATCAGCTCTTAGTTCATAGCCTGCATTACAAGTACAAATTGGCTGCTGATTCATGACTCGACAGATATGCGAACAATTGACTTCTGGGAATAATGTGCAAGGGTCGGATACTGAAATATAAAGTCCCACAGTGTAATAGCGTATGTATAGATACTGTTTATGCGACATTGTGATGTTTTCTTCTTGAAAACGGTATAAATTCATATTTTGCGAATGCAATATATTATTAAACGTGTGTAGATTGTAATACTTTGCGCTTATAAAGGCATCGTCACCAAATCATAAACAAAATTATCACATGTATTTATCTATACCGAATATATAAAACAATTCATACATTTTGCGTTTAGTTAACACTATGCAACATCATATAACGTAAACGGGAGATGGTCAAAAACGCCATAATTGTGACGCCGTGCATTCGTAGGAACGAACAGACAGACATGCTGATCGGACTCTATATTGTTCACAAATGCCATGTTTTATATTTTCTTGCGGAGGGTCTAAAATTACATCGCGTGACATCGCAATGTAAATACCGCTTTATACGGTCGATGCACATGCGAGCGCAAAATCTGCTCGCCACTACAATATAAATCGGGCTTCAAGTATAAATAACAATATATCATTTAAGGATGGTATAATTTCACAATTATGGGCGTATGGTTTCTGAATATGCCGATAGTTTGTTGGTCAACCACGTACCCAGCGTTTGCATCTAATAAAAATGGATTAGCCTCAAAAGCACATTCTAAACCAATTTTGGGACTCGTTCAATTTACCATGACCAAAATGGTTACCCACGTAAAGGTGAATACTACATGAATTACTTTGACAATGAGCATGACATGTTCGGCATTGGAGGCGTGATGGTTTTGAATTGCATAAGCATGGTCATGAAACCCCTCTTATCACAAACTGAGGTAACTGACATCTTCGAAGTCATAGTAAAGTCAGTATTTCTAAATATGTTTAAATGCCCGGTATGCCAAAAACAACGATGAACTATGAAGAGCAACATACAGCCATGATGTGTCACATTTTGAGCATAGCTGTTACACGTCGCATATACGCAGCGGTAAACGCCGAAATCCAACAATGACACTGCCTTCGTTGCGCCAGGCATTTTAATATAAGAGTCATCGGATAAACCTGGCCAATTCGATGATAAAACGTGTAGCGACATATGTTGGTGCACATCCTGAATGTATATTGTTTATGGCGCATCGACCGCTAACGTCATTTAGCGCGCAATTAAATTTAATTATGCATGATCCCTGGGTAAACAAACCAGTACTAGGCTAGAAAATGTGCCTTGCCCAAGGGCACTCCACCATGACCGAATTGCCGCGACAGGGAATCGAACCAGGGACACCCTGTTTCGAAATCCCCGACGCTAACCACTCGACCACAGCGGATTCCTGCACATCCTGATGGTCATACGTACAACTTGACGATCGG
Source organism: Clinocardium nuttallii (assembly GCA_031471495.1). NCBI lineage: Eukaryota > Metazoa > Mollusca > Bivalvia > Cardiida > Cardiidae > Clinocardium > Clinocardium nuttallii. The sequence goes on along the minus strand of JAUELF010170530.1, from coordinate 9,184 downwards.
TTTCAACGTTTAAAATGTATAAACAATATAAGAGCTGGTGTAAATATACTGCCCGAAACCTTCTGTTAAATTTGGTAATCCTAAACACTAATGAAATAAACACTTAACTTCATCAAATAATTTGTAAATTATCTTTAATTGTGATGAAAGTAAAAAGATTAGAACTAATGAAAGTGCGCTTCTTCATCATCTTGTTATATGGCTTAAGAATTTTAAAAGACATTAACATATGAATGTGTACTACTAATTATCATGTGTTTCAAGCTCACCCTTTGTACATGATTTCCTGTCACCGTTTAATAAAAAACCAAAATAACATTCACATCTGTAGCCCCCTCGCGTATTGATACAGGGTTGTTCACATCCTGACACGCCTGAACTACATTCATCTATATCTAAAACACAATCAGAGCATGATTAATAGTTTTTTAATAATGAAGGACCATTATATCTTGAGATAATACAACAGTCAATATTACTAAAATTACTAAAAAGAAATTGAAACCGTTATAACTCTATGTCATGTATATCATATCTTCTATATATATATAATATGTGAGTTCGTCCCTTGGAAAGGTATAATTTTGCATTTCTGAACAGTTTAGTTCATATACATCTTCTCAGATCTAGCAGGACCTACACGTATTGACAGGCGCTTATGACTATAAGTCACAAGTTGAAACTGTAGTTCTTGTAGATCAGATTGTTCGGATGTACATGCTGATATAGATATATACCATTCGCAAATGCCAATTTGTATTTTACCATGGACATGCTTGTTTGTGAAACAAATTACAAAGGGAATAAAATTAATACAAAGAAGTCAATAAGACAACTTATAAAACAAGTGCGACAAACCTGCACATTTGGTAGTATCATTGGCGTCAATAATATAGCCATCTCGACAACCACATGTGAATCCACCTACAGTGTTTAGGCATTGCTGTATGCATGTATTCAGAGATGCATCATTGCATTCGTCCTTATCTATAAGTCAAACACAAAATATTTGATCAATTTAAATTACCTTAAATTCATAAGAGTGACAATATGTTTTTCACCTACATTGCAATCGTCTTCATTAGTCATACGCAATAAGTGTAATCAAACGAAAGTACTCTAAACACACACATATAATACATTTAGTACATTTATACAACATTGCAGTTGTCCTTGTCGAGTTGTCAAACACGAGACATTAAACAAATACAAACTTATTTATTGTATGCTTATCTGATCTATAATAAGTAAAACCAGGTCATATATACGTCCATTATTTATTTTCATTGCTAATCAACTGATAGTTGTCAAGCAGTGCGATTCAGACACTTAAGAAACTTTACCTTTAAATATTACTTATCAAGTTGATGAACTCACCGAAATACGTGCCGAAATACGTGCTGTAAACACTATACTAACCACAAGTCAGAAAAAGGAAGCATAAGAACATAAAATGTATTTCGGACTTAAACAAGAAGTTGATTGGATAGCTACTTATACTTAATATATACATACTACTACTTTATATCATTAATGATAGTAATGCATATAAGATGTCTCACCCGTGCATGTCCCGTTTATTTGAATCACATATCCGTCTCTGCAGTTACATGTGTAGGAGCCAACAGAATTTGTACAGTGTTTGTTTATATCACCACATATATTTTGGTCCACACACTCGTCGATATCATCATCACAGTGTATTCCCGTCCAACCGTATTTACACAGACAACCTTGTACGTTATCACATCCGTCATTGCCCCGCCCACATTCACAAATACTGGAACAGTTTTCGCCATAGAATGGGATGTCGCATTCTTAAGAAGAAGAAATTAGCAAAACAAAACTTTAATTTGTTTATTTGTGATCCGCAAAACAGAAATCGAAAAAGAACGTTTGGACCACATGTGTATACCAGTTACTAACTAATGACTTTGGGGTACCTCGAGCGTTCATAAGGTTTGATCAAAATTTCACCTAGTGAGTTTTAAACCCCCTATACTAGGGTTTCAAACATGATTCATTTTGGACATTGACCAAGATTTGATAGGGATTTGATAGGGATGGATTTATTCTTAATTTTAATTAAGATTTGGTTAAACATGGTTAAACATGTAAGAATTGTTGTTTTAAAATAAAATGACTTAGCGACCTATATCTATTTGATAGAGATTAATGTTATGATTGATTTTACATTGATTTCATGATAAATATAGCAACCGGATTGTACACAGGGTTTACTTTAAACTTGGCCTAATAAGCTAGTTCTTGGTCTAGTTATTTACCACATGTCAACCTAATAACATTTGATTAGATCAATTACCCGACGAACATAGTGGCAATGTTTTTTACTTAAAGTGACCTAGTTCGAAATTAAAATTTGAAAGAGATGAATATTGTGACGAGCACTCATGATGATTGGATGAAAAAATGAGGCATCTCAAGCGTTCACATGTTTATTTTAAAACTTTTTTGACAAAAAGTTACCCATTTGGAAGTGATTGACCAATATTCGATGATATTGACTGCTCTTATCATTCGATAAACATATCCCTTCAAGAGTGATCACAATTTATTTGTGATATAAACCATCTAGTGTTCCTGGTGCAATCTTAATGGAATTGTTCAGCTAGATTCCCATTGGATGGTTATTATTTACTTATCGTTTCAATCATATGCATTAAATCATGCCTATGATATGGCTACATATAGTAGAAATAATGGTTACCATGGCTGGCACTGTCATATGACAAGTTTCTAACATATTTATTTTTATAAACATTCTCAGTTGACATAGTGGATTTGTAGAAATGTCAAGTGTTATAAAAACTTGAATTCAACTTACATGAAAGCATTTACCTGTTTATATAGAGATTATTCAACTTATTTGTTCAAAGATAAGAATATAATGCACGAGCCGCTTGTGAATGAGGGTGAATTATATTCTAATCTTTGAAAAAGTAAGTTGAATAATCTGTTTATTACATTTCATTGATATTTGTTGTAATACATTAAATTTTTCTTTACGCGTCTTCAACCATATTTTATATTTACTGGGGATTATTTTTTGTCTTTTTACCTACATGTACTTTGCGCATTATTTTCGGATGAGGCTTGGCCTAATTTACTTATCGTAGGAGAAAAGTGGGAGGAGTCTATCTGCATGACGTCAGTCTTAAAACGGTCCTTGGATAAAGGGAGGGGCACGCATGCGCAATTGTGTACGAAATTATAGGTAGTTTAACTCACTGGTGTTAATTAAATGTAAATCAACAATTATGCATTTTCTTTCACCGAGATATCCTTATCTTCGATGGATAGAAATGTAATAAAAGTAATAATATTGATATATATGATTAAAGATACAATACCGTTACATGTACTCTTGTCATCATTGAGCTGGAATCCTACAAAACAGCTGCACTTAAAACTGCCTATGTAGTTGGTACACACCTGTGAACAGACACTTTGTGAACACTCGTCTATATCTGTTAACAAGAACAACAAAATATTAAAATATACGGATTATATTCGATATTATCACAGTCAAAATAACAAATGCTTAACTATATAAACGATAAAAATTATAGGGTGGTCGGGGGACCCTTTATCCAATTATAATAAGCGTAAAAGTCGCGATAATGAATACACGAATACATGTATTAACGATCATATATGATACACTGAATCGGGAATAAGACATCATATAAGAAATCATTTAGGTGTGATGTATGTGCAATTAAAAGCATAAACAAGCATATGATTATTGCTCTTCGAAAAACAACTTGAATACTTTTTTAACCACAGTAGAATAGCAGTACATTATGTTCTTAATCGTGATATTTACATTTAGGTATATATGTATTTGTATTGTATTCTGCTTAGGCTTTTGTAAACCTGTGTTTCGGTTAAATTGATTCTGAAGTTATCATGTATAGCCCAAACAAGTGTACGTATTAATCTTCAAAAGTACAATAAATTGATAAAGCCACAGGTTTTAAGAAATAAATTATAAATATTATGATTAAATTACATGATACTGATTGACAAAGCAACCAGCAAATCGTAAGTTTGGTATTGTAAAGCCAAACTTCCAGCTGGTGTTAACCATTTACCTGTTACAGAAAACTCTTGATGTTTAGAAAGGACGTCTTTTATTATAATTCCATGATGTTGAGAAAGTGAAAACGTTCTCACTTTGACACACATTGTTATTTTATCTTTTTCCTGACTTTACTTGAACATTTATAGAATTTACTCAGTTGTCCATGAATAAAAAGCTATGTTTAACATCATGTTAACCACAATATGTAAGGGATATTCAAAGGGTTTTTATAATTATTAGAGTAATGTACCTGTACATGTGTTGTCATCTTCTAATTCATATCCATTATTACAAAAACAAACGGCATCATTAGTACTGTTGAGCGTACATCCACCGGTATTGGTACAGTTTATATTACTACAGAGTGTTTCTAATGTGTTTGCTGAAAAAGATTAAACTCACAGTATCGGTATTGTTGAGTGTACACTTAGCGGTATTTGACTAGCATTTGTAACACTACATTGGTAATGAATAACAAATTCAATGTGATTTCTTTAACAAATGTCTTACTTTGTTGGCATGATGCAGTCGTATCGTTGAAGCTATAACCTTCATAGCATTCGCACTGAAACCCACCAATAGTGTTGTTACATATTTGATCACAGTTACTTGAAGCTTCGTTGCACTCATTGATATCTGTAATAATCAAATATAACAACATGTTGACAACGTTATATGCAGTGATAGCTGCACAGATATATTTTCAATTATAATCCGTTCAATAGATATTTGTTTACCTTTCACAATAGCCATTATTTAAATTATACAACCCACATAAGCCTGTTACACGTCGTAAATAGGATTTCCTGGACGGCTCGTGATAGGGTTCTTATTGAACGTTCTCAAATACGCATACGACCTTCAAACACTTAATTGTTCTACTCAACATTAAATTTGGTCTGGTATAATAAGAGATATGAAATAAGAGATTAATGTAGCCATCCTACTCTGGAATTCTTACCATCACATGCAAGGTCATTTCTTGCTAGTCTATAGGCCGAGTTACAGGAGCAATAGAAACTGCCCTCGGTGTTTGTACACGTTTGGCTGCAATCAGCATTGGTTGTATTGCATTCATCTAAATCTGTAAATATATGTTAACAGTTACAAAGGTTTTGTAATGAATTCCGACAACTGGAAACTCTGATATAGTACTGACTTTCAACTGATTTTTTGTTTTCTAATCCAATCCATGCACGTGTGTTACAACCATTCTTAAAATGCTATATTTCAAAAAAAGAATGTCTAATAGTATAAAAAGACCATTTAGAAACAAGAAAGAGTATACACTAAATTAATAGCCATATTGTTAACAAATATTCTGAACCAAATACAAAAGGAAATAGATAATGAATTAGAAACTATTATTTAACGCATACTCACAATCTACTTTACAAAGGACTCCGATCTCTCACTGATATTAGTAACCTGTTCAAATGTGAAACGAATCGGATACAAAATGTGGTCCATATCGTGTTCACAAGACAATTACTTACGTCCTCACGAGAACAACTACTCGCCGAAGGCCAGAAGACATTAACACATATAGAAGCAATGACTTCTGACCTTAATTTGTAGATAATAATTTTATTTTTGCCTGGCGTCTGTGAGTCACCGACTTCCAATTTTTAAAACAAATAAAACCTGACCTTTTATACGTTCCTTACCTTCACATTTGCCATCGGCATCAATGAAGTATCCTTCGGGACAACTTCCACAAATATAAGGACTAGAATGTGTCAAGTTTAGTTCTTCTACCTCGTTTTGATGGAATGTGGCATTTTTATCGGTACAATTACGGTCAACTGCACAGGGATCATCTTCGCAACCATTGTAGTCAATTTCACAATCCTCTCCTTTGTAAACAGAACAGTTAAATGAAGCATAGAATTTAACACGTAGTATTTGAATTACACGCGGTTTCTCTCTTAAACACCTGTAAGAATGTGTCGACACGACGTAACTTATATGAATGTAAAAATGGGGATATTAGATAGGTGCACCTAACGAAAAGGTATGATATATGTAACACTTTACGGTTTAGGTATGACATAAGTATACAGCGTTATATATTCAGGTAGCATGTGCCATTTCTCTTGAAATATATGACTGAAATGCAATTTTCAATATAAATCAATTCATATGTTTTACCGCTTCGGTAGTGTAGTGGAAGGGCGTCCGCTACGAGTGCTAGAGCTCGAGGGTTTCTATACCGGCCGGGGTATACCAAAGACTATAACAATGGTAGAGCTGCTTCTTGGCGTTCAGGATAGTGAGTTAGCATTACGAATGACTGGCTGGTGTCGTGATAAATGGACCGGGTAGTACTGGTAACATAACCTTGAAACGCCGTGTTATAACTGAAGGTGTGTTGACATCGACACTCAAACATAATTGGCCTGCAGTCATCTGACGACCTATTGTGAGATTGAACATGAGAAAAATCACATGAATTCGCAGGTAATCGTGCAACACGTCTTTACATAGTCTCCCCCATTTTCAAAATGTTGCACTCTACAATATATTGAGTATGCAGCCGACGGTGTTGCAAACAAAGTGATCGCAGGAAGTAGTTCCCCTAGTTTTAAAATCGGTCGCATGTGATGGCAGATGGCTAAATGATCCTCTGATCATCCGCTTATCGTTCAACCATTTGCGACACGTTGATCGACTGGTCGTTTGGTTATGAAGTCCGATGTGTGATTAAGTGTAACAAGTCATTAGTTTAAACTTATTTATTTTACATCGATTGCGAAACAAGCTTTAAGCATATATTAATCACGCTCGATGTCTGCTTTCTGGATACTTAACCAGTACTCGCGCCGTTTTTGTGGAAAAAATCCCAAAGACAGAACCCGTTCATCACGGGATTCGAACCCGGGACCTTTAGTACAAAAAGCAGGCGCTTTACCTCTGTACCACTATCTTCCACATAACAAGTCATTCAATACACTACCATTCGTGCTAATATAAACCAACAGCAGAACGAACTCCTTCCTGACAGAGAAGGACTATAAGAAGGTAAGATAAATGCAAGTATTTATACTGACAAGTTTTGGCCGATAGAGACAACCCGCGGGCAGTTGCGATCAGTCATATTGAGTCACTCTAGTGATCCAAAACACGAAGTGCAAGGTGAGCTATTGGGATCACATTTTGTCCGGCGTCCGTTCGTCGTGCGTCGTGCGTCGTCCGTCGTCCGTCGTTAACATTTACCATTGTTAACACTCTACAGACATAAATTTGCATCCTAGTACAATCACCATGAAAATTTGTCGGAACAATAATCTCCATAAAATTTTGGACAGGTTCGAAACTTGGTCATGTGGGGTCAAAAACTAGGTAACTAGGTCAAATCCTGTTAACACTATATTGAGCATTTTAATTTTTTGTCAGAATGTTTGTCTTAGTGATCTCTAGGTCAAGTTCGACACTTGGTCATGTCCGGTCAAAAACAAGGTCACTAGGTCAAATTAAAGGAAAATCTTGTTAACAATCTGGAAGATACATATTTGGCTTGAGCATGTTGAAACTTTGTCAAAATGTTTGTCGTTGTGATATATATAGGCCATGTTCGATACTGGGTTATGTCTGGTCAAACACTAGTTCACCAAGTCAAATTTAAGGCTGGAAGCCACATTTTTGGCTTGAGCATGTTGAAACTTTCTTAGAATGTCTGTCTTAGTGATATCTAGGCCATGTTTGAAACTCGGTCAGGTTCGGTCAAAAACCAGGTCACTAAGTCAAATATCTTGTGAACATTAATGTGAGCGATCTAGGGCCATCATGGCCTTCTTGTTGGAATTCATGTACATGAACTATCAATTGCAAGTTAGTTGCAACCAATCGTGCGATTCAAGATTTAACACAAACGGGTGAAATTCCTTTAAACGTGGATAGAAAATGTTGCCTTTAGATGGTTCACAATATTATATTTGACCTAGTGTTGACGCCACATAATCCATTCCGACATTAACCAAGATGTGATAGTGATGACTTTAGATGATTTTAATACATAAAAGTTGACTGAGTGACCGAAAGTTGATGGACATAAATATGCTGATGACTTTGTATGATGTAATGAAGGGAAATAGCGACATCAGATAGGTCACAATGGTTTATAGCTCAGCTAAGCATAACGTCCATTCGTCCGGACGTACATACGTTCGGCGTCATCTTTCTTTTTTAAATAATTAATTCCTTTCCAAACTCAAGGTGATCGAAAGGAAACACATTAATAAAAATGAAAATCTGCTTGTCTAAAAAGGAAGGCATGTATCATTGTCAAGTGGTCCACTACCAAGATTGGTCAAATAATGCCCCTTGGTTCAAAGTTTGCTCAATTATGGGATCACCTGTTTAACATAGTGATATAAAGTAAACATCTTTGAAAATTTGTGTCGGAAATCGAAAGGCGTATAAAGCTTTGATATCTGATATAAGAATTATCTAGTGGTCCTCTACCAAAAGTGTTCAAATTATGCTCAAATTATGCTTAAAATTCATCTCGCTAACGGGTCACCTGCTTAACATTAAGATATTTAGGTAAATACTTTAAAAACATATTGTCTGAAACAAGAAGACCTAAGTATTAGATAATTGGTGAATAGCATTGTAAAGTAGTCTACAAAAAATGTTTAAATTTTCAAATCGGTTTTGAAAAGAATGGGCCCTCTTGGCGGAGCGCAATTGTAGACATCTATGTACTCTCAACAGGAGGTCTGAGTCCACAAATGACAGCTAATAAACTCAATATAAATTGAAAGGAACATAACTCTGGTGTTGCTGAGGCAATCTTAGTGGAGCTGGCCTTTTTTTCTTTTTTCCCTATGGCGTTTAACATGTGTTAATTAAGCTGTTATCAAATAAAGTATACCGTGTCTTAAATGTGGTCTGGACGCACGGATAACACTAACCTAATATCCCCATCCGTGTTGGATAGAGGAAAGAAACAATTACAGGATATCAACGTACCTTCCCAGTATTCTAAGCAGTTACATATTGCGAGTTTGAATGTGTCTATTGTGCGGTTGACCTCTCTAAACACCGTATTATTACAGGATCCGTGTGACGAACAAC
>JAUELF010170419.1:0-14666 GCA_031471495.1 Clinocardium nuttallii | reverse complement strand
CTACAACTAATGTGGTACTTTCCATGTTATTCCCTATGTTGTACATAAATTGCACAATATAATTATGCAAGCCAAATTTGATGGTCCTAGAAAAAGTAAAAACGATAAGCGCCAAATCAAGAATGTTCTATAGTCAAGGTCAAGGAAAGTCCCAAAAGTGGTAATCCTAAGATATATACACATATCAAGTTTGGTAAGCCTACATGAACAATTATAGATATGCTCCTGTCGATGATCATATCGGCGGAGGCAAACACTATTACCCAGGTAATTTCAAGATATGGGCATAACAAGTAATGCAACCATGTGCATTTACAACTGATTCATACATGCATATACCACATAGTACAAGGCCATAAATATACCACTTAGTACAAGGCCATACATGTACAACACAGTACAATGACATACATATACCACATAGTACAAGGCCATACATATACCACTTAGTACAAATACATACATATACCACATAGTACAAGGCCATACATCTACCACTTAGTACAAAGACATATACCATATATTACAAGGCCATACATATACCACTTAATACAAAGACATACATATACCACATAGTACAAGGCCATACATCTACCAATTAGTACAAAGACATACATATACCATATAGTACAAGGCCATAGATATACCACATAGTACAATGACATACATACATATACACATGTTATGTAGGGCTGGGACAAAAATACAGAACTGTCCCAATTGCAGAGTGGTTAGAGCTACTGCTTCGGTTGTGGGTTTCATCCCCAGCCGGGTCATACCAAAGACCAATATACAATGTAGCAATGGCTTCCCTCCACCCTTTATGTTTCAGGGATAAGGCTGGATAACTAGTTCATAGTAAGTTGCAAAGTATATTTATTGTCTTCAAATATACCAATAATCATATCTGTTTAGATAAAGCTGCACAGTTGATCTAGTTTATCAGGTAGAAGTATTAATGTAATTGATAATATCACAACAAAAACCAAGACATAAGAAGGTCTGCTGCACATGTTTTGTTAAAAAATGGTCTAGTTCGGCCGTTTGAGTATTGATTTTAACCATTTTCTTCTGCAGGTTTGTTATAATGGAGTTATTGCCTTTCTTTATATGCAAAAAAGAAATTATCTTCTATATATTGTGCAGCATTGTTAAACCAACGCCCTGTGAGTCCAATGTTTTGCATGTTGGGGCATAACCAAAGTACCACTTGGGTAATTATGTCAAAAATCTTCACTCTCCTGTTATGCCCACTAACACTTTCACAAAGTTTGATAATGTTTTATAAAAAAACATTTTGAGTTATTGTCTGCGGAAACTATAGGGAACACCGCCTCGAAAAGATTTGAGAGAAGACGAGTTTGACAACGCACAGACTTTGAGCGATCACAATAGTTCACCTTGAGCAATTTGTGCTTAGGCGATTTAAAAACAAATTCAGTTCTAGAAGTCAACTACTTTTTTATTGTAGTTAGTGGTACAGACAAAAACTTTGAACATGTATACAAATTCAAATCAAAAACTTTTGGTTAAACCTTTTCATAAGTGTCAATAACTATGTGTGCTAAAGTTTTCAAACTTCACACACTTGTTCCATAACTCTGTCATTAATATTTACGAAATTATTTCCCCTTTTTGACCTCGATAATTTGGTTAAACTTGTCCATAAGCGACAATAACTCAATACTATGTATGCTACAGCTTTCAAACTGTAAACACTTGTTCAATGGCATTATGTGACCTTTAATACCAAGCTCAATAACTCGGGACTTATATATTTACGAAATTAAGTTTTTTGAATAGTCGAGCTTCGCTGTCCTAATAGTTCTTTGTTCTAAGTGACAAATTATGGACATTTTCTTGTAATATCTCCTTTTTTTTAATGAATCATAATTATTTAACAAAGTGTCAATACAATACATTTTTTCAACTTTGCTAGTGAATGTTTGATAATCTTTAGTAAATATATCAAAGAAAAGGGACAGTTGTTCCCTCTGAAAAGTTTTCCAAAATGCACTTTAAACCACTTCACCCCTCAAGTTGCCATAATTTTATGTCCGTCCATACTTGTAAATTAATCATTATTGGACCAATTTTCAAAGAATATATCTACCAATAGGAAATGTCAATGTGTTAAAACAAACAACCAATTCGTTGTTAAGAAAGTTGTGTTTGTACTGGGGAGAAATTGGCATGGAACACACTTTATTGGCTGCTGCAACATTTCAAATGTTTCAAACAATAATGTTGAAAAATGTGATAAACCTCACAAATTCCATTAATTTGTTGCTGTGTCATTTGCAGTAACAAGGATGTCATAGGGAGATGTCAAAAGTCAATAAAGCGCAAATATCATGGCAGCTATTACTTCTTTTCCCTAATCAATCTTATAGTTTGTGATGTTCTGTGTAGATTGATAAAAAACAGCAACATTGAATTGTAGATTGGGAAAATCTAAGATATCTTAAAAATGATACTCAGGATTCTGAGCGTCCAATCCAGGGTCATCATTCTTTTGCCGCTTGTTGTGTGTATGAATGATGATAGGCAAGATGGATAATTCTGCAGAATTTCTTGCAATGAAAATGGATGTGTTCAGATGTTTTCAGCCCCATTTATTTCATTTATTGTGTTGAAACGGAAAGTAAGAATAGAGGGAATAAGGATGACAATTTATGGTTGATATTAATTTCTAGATTCCCGTGTGTTTTTTCAGGTGATAGATATGAAAGATTTTGAGCTTGAATGGTTATGTAACCACTTGGGTCACACTGCATCAATACACAAGATTCATTATAGATCTACAAGTGGCTTTATTGAGAGAGTAAACATTGGTGAATCGAAGCTTTTACAAGATTTGAATGTTGCTGGAAAATATGCTGGTCAGAGGCTTCAGGACATTGACTTAGAAGGTATGACTTAGTTTTTGTTTTCATCCTTTACCTATTGGTCCAATATTTTCATTGTTGAACCATTATGTGGTGGAAGTGGCTTTCATCCTTTGTGTTCAGTGTAGCGGAGATATAGCATGATTCTTGAATTATTTATGCTATAGCTTTTTGTAACTTTACACTCTTGTTCAATGTTTTAATGTGAGGTTATATAAAGAGTTCCGTAACTATGAATATTAACATAATTATCTCCTCTTTTTAGACTTAGATAAATCTATTTGACAGACAAAAATGGCGGTAACCCGAACAACAGTGCTCTTGTTTATTTATAGATACCAAGACAATTCCATACATTAATATGTCCAGTCATGCATCCAATCCCAGGTATTGAAAAATATCTGGCCAACTTTTTTTATTGCGAGGAGTGCGCCATGTTTAATTTATTGGAATTGCATCGCGCATATGTAAACACACATCGCCTTGTCTATAGGTTATGTTTTGAATATGCTGTGTCGGGGCCATTATACACAAACAGTCTGGTTGATTCATTTTATTGAGAGAATATAACACTCGGAAAACATACATAAAGCACCTACTGTAATTGAATATAACTCGGGCTCTCATGAATTAGACTTCCTGATTTATCTTTCGTAGATTTCTTATGCGATTTGTTATTGCAATTGCCATTTCTGGTAAAATTATGGGAGAATATTGCGGGATCGCGGTCATAAATTATCCCTGATGTAGATTTCATAATTTTTATTAGCTGTATCAAACTCTGCCACTTTTTGAACTAAGACATTTTGGATTTCTTTGACAAGGAGCTGTCTGGGGGTTTACATCACCTTTAGTGATAGCTCTAGTTAAAATGAGGTTTTTCCTTGGATATATTTGTATTCCACCTGCTAAATCACATTTCAGATGTGTTGAATTGCCAGACAGAAGTTGATCGACCAACATATGAGCAGCCCCAGGATGTGCTGGAGGATGAATTGTTCCCAATGGGGGGGGGGGGGACGTTAAAGTCGTCAGGCATCTAGACGCTTCAGTATGGGTTCAAAGTTTTTTGCATTTAAATTTGTAACAAAACTTATTTATGTTCGTGCACACATAAATAATTTTAAAGATAATCATTCATTGTAAGTTGATTTATAGCATTGTTGTGGAATTTATTTAATTTAATCTCTACCAATTAAAAAAGTTGGTTTATTTAACAGAAAAATATTCCTTATAAAATATTTATTTGACTTTTTAATCCAATTTTTTTTCCTTTGCATGAATACATATAGAGTATCGTAATAGTCAAATTTTACAAATTTATAATAAAATGTGTAAATTAAAATCTTTTTAACCATTAAACTAAAAATTCAATTTTATTCTTATTCTTCTCAACTTTTTTGTCCGGAGCAAAAAACTCGTAAACTACTTTAAGGAATTTATTGAAACTTGGAACATAGATAGATGGCAAGGTGAAGTTGTGCGCCTTGCAATACTTTTAACTCTGGGCCACTTAGTTGCAAAGTTATCTCCCCTTGTTCAATAGTTTAATAGTCATTGACAAAGTGCAATAAAGAGAGATGTTTTTTTCATAAAAACAACCTTTCTAGTTAAAGTTTATAATAAAGAGTTTTACAGAAGTCCATCCTTAATAGAAAACAAAAAGGATCATTTAGGAAGATGTTACATGATTAACGATTATCCAAGATCATCACAGAAGAACTTGAGTGCTGAATCTTGAAATAAATATTCCTTTTTCAATCTCTCTTTCAGAAGATGATCAGGCACCAAAACAAAAGAGGATATGCATCAGGCAAAAGTGGAGCAAAGAAGAAGAGGTGGAAATAGAAAAACTTTTTGCCAATAACCTTAAAACAAGAAAGAATTCTGGACTGAAAGAGAGCACTCAAGCAATTACACAACGCAGGAAAAACAATGGCTTAATTCATCAGCGAAATTGGGAAACTATTAAAAAGAAAGTTATGCGCATGTTCAAGAAGAACAATTCTTGCTGAAGCCCGTTGAATATAGTTTTCTGACATTTAGAGTAAAAATTGTTTTAAAGATAAACCATAGACATCTCCATTACCACATTGCCAATGGCCTATATTGTACCACACACATTTTGAAATGTTGAAACTTTTGCAATTATTTGGGTTAGACAACAGGGGTCTGAGTTTGTATAATGTAAAGTGCCGTTTATAATAATAGCATTATGTTATATTCTAAATATAGCTTGGGTCATATTCAATTTTAATTGGGATTGTTGCAGCCTTTAAAGGTGCTGAACTCCAGAGTGTTATTAATTAGTTGATTTGTGTTTTATACGTGCATAATGAATACCGGTTATAACTAATATGTCTTATCCAAAGCTAATATGCAGAGATCCGCATTAAGTCCCTGTCCTGACGCGTCAAATTATCAGGACAGTACTAGATATGAGCCGTTTCGCGAGAAAACCAACAATGTGTTCGCTGCGTAAAGTGTCGACCCTGATCAGCCTAGGCATGTCGCACAGGCCTACCCGAATAGACAAGTTTCGTCTACTGTGAATTTTCTGTGTCAGGAATCATTTGTCTATACCTCTATGCCTTGGAGACGGAATGTGTCGGCCCGGATCAGTCTGATCTGCTCGATACATAACGCAGATGCCATATGTTTGGTTTTCTCGCGAGACGACTCATATTACTTATACCCATTACCTGATATTAGTTTTTTGACTCTTCCAAAATGAATACTACTAAACATATTTTGAGGGAATATTCATGGAATCAATTTAAATCTTAACTCTTTTCAAACATACAACAACTCTGCAGCAAACGTGAACACTCTCTTTCAGCCCAAAAAAAGTTATTGAATAAAGTTAAAGCATTAAGGCGAAAGAAGGAAAGTGCTCATTATGAGTAAAATTCTTCTTTTGCTGTAAAGCGTTCATGGGCCGTTGGCTGCAGAGGCATCAGAAAGCTTGTTTGTTGGAAAGGGATTACTAGGACATTGTACTCTGGTTGAAGGAGAAATGGTTTATTTTAAGACCATTTAATGCACGACAAACGTGACGTTTTGAAAAGGAGTAAAATATATGAGCCGTCCCGCGAGAAAACAAGAATTGTGGACACTTCCGTAAAGTATCAACCGGACCAGTCTAAGCATGCCGCGCATGTTAATCCGGACGACACTGTTCGCCTCCTGAGGATTTTATGTCTAAGAAATCATTAGTCTATATCTCTATCCCCCTGAGATGGAATGTGTCGGCTCGGATTATGGCTGATCTGGTTCGATACATAACGCAGAGTCCATAATGCTGGGTTTTGTGGAACGGCTCATTTTATTGCGATAATAACAAGTCTCATTGTGGGTATTCTTTCCTTATGTGAATATGTATTTAAAATCCAACGGCTATGGTCAAAGGAAAATTGATTAATATGAGCAATATCCTTCTTCCGCAATAGATCATCTGCTGCAAGGAAGTCAGCAATAGAGTAAAAATTGTTTTAAAGATAAACCATAGACATCTCCATTACCACATTGCCAATGGCCTATATTGTACCACAAGGACTAGTATGGCATGGGATTTCAAAAACATATTCTTCTATTTTGCTATGTGCTTTCATATCGGCTTATTCTAAAATTAATGTGTAAGGGTTATGCTTTTACTATGCTGCCAAGAAAATCCCTCTTCGTGTAGACCAGAAAGTCGTCATATACATTCCTTATGAGGTAAATTGAAAAAGAGGCTAACAGGAAGTCCGCCATCTTTTAAGCATTGAAGAACATCAGTTTGTGTTTTTGTGGATGTTTTTATTAATTTTGTTTGGAGTTCTAGTTGTAGTCATATATATAATAACAAAAACACTGAAGTGTGTCGGATTTTATATAATATATAATAACAAAAACACTGAAGTGTGTCAGATTTATTGTGAAAATCGAGATTGAATTGGGAGATGATTTGCAAATTTACACTTAAATTTTTTGTTCTTGGAGCATGTGATGCAAAGTGGATGATGCAGTTATGAAAAAGGACTTGAAAGCTGGGAAATGCCATATTCATGATTATGACAATGGTTATTTGATGTGTTATGAAAGGATAGGATCGTGGATTCTTCACAAAATTTGTTTGAAAAGAAGGAAAGTCTTTTTCCTGACGTTTTAAAGGTTTTGATTTGAATTTGTATACATGTTCAAAGTTTTTGTCTGTACCACTTACTACAATAAAAAAAGTAGTACCACATATGGTATTCTGACTTCTAGAACTGAATTTGTTTTTAAATCACCTAAGCACAAATTGCTCAAGGTGAACTATTGTGATCGCTTAAAGTCTGTGCGTTGTCAAACTCTTCTTCTCTCAAATCTTTTCGAGGCGGTGTTCCCTATAGTTTCCGCAGACAATAACTCTATAAACTTTAAATATAACTTTATAAAACATTATCAAACTTTGTGAAAGTGTTAGTGGGCATAACAGGAGAGTGAAGTTTTTGGACATAATTACTCAAGTGGTACTTTGGTTATGCCCCGACATGCAAAACATTGGACTCACAGGGCGTTGGTTTAACAATGCTGCAAAATATATAGAAGAGAAAAAATCTTTGCATATAAAGAAAGGCAATAACTCCATTATAACAAACCTGCAGAAGAAAATGGTTAAAATTAATACTCAAACGGCCGGACTATACCATTTTTTAACAAAACATGTGCAGCATACCTTCTTATGTCTTGTTTTTCTTGTGATAATTATCAATTACATTAATACTTCTACCTGATAAACTAGATCAACTGTGCAGCTTTATCTAAATAAATATGATAGTTTATTGGTATATTTGAAGACAATAAATATACTTTGCAACTTACTATGAACTAGTTATCCAGCCTTATCCCTGAAACATAAAGGGTGGAGGGAAGCGCCATTGCTACCATTGTATATTGGTCTTTGGTATGACCCAGCTGGGGATGAAACCCACAACCGAAGCAGTAGCTCTAACCACTCTGCAATTGGGACAGTTCTGTATTTTGTCCCAGCCCTACATAACATGTATGTCCCTGTACTATGTGGTATATATATGGCCTTGTACTATGTGGTATATGTATGTCTTTGTACTAAGTGGTATATGTATGGCCTTGTACTATGTGGTATATGTATGTCTTTGTACTAAGTGGTAGATGTATGGCCTTGTACTATGTGGTATATGTATGGCCTTGTACTATGTGGTATATGCATGTATAAATCAGTTGTAAATGTACATGGTTGTATTACAGTACTTTTTATGCCCATATCTTGAAATGACCTGGGTAATAGTGTTTACCTCCGCCGATATGATCATCGACAGGAGCACATCTATAATTGTTCATGTAGGCTTGCCAAACTTGATATGTGTATATATCTTAGGATTACCACTTTTGGGATTTTCCTTGACCTTGACTATAGAACATTCCTGATTTGGTGCTTATCCCTTTTACTTTTTCTAGGACCATCAAATTTGGCTTGCATAATTATATTGTGCAATTTATGTACAACATAAGGAATAACATGAAAAGTACCACATTAGTTGTAGTTTGGCTTAAACAATTTAGTGAACCACATAAGGAATTTTGAGGTACCACTTAGAGAAAGTACCACTTGAGCATCAAATGTGGGTCCGGCTGTCTGTCTGTCTGTTCGTCCCCAAAATCTTTGACGTGATTGATGAGGTGAAAATGTGACCCAAGTTTCATGAACATGAAGCTGTCTTGGAGATATGGAGCGGACACGAAATAAAGTCTCAAACCTTTGACCTTTAAGTGTGACCTTGACCTTGACATTGTGACAAAAGGTTAACCCTTTTCCTCATATTGGCGCTTTCTGACGCCTCTGCAGCAGACGGCATTTTGAAACATAGTGACAACAGAAGAAATCGCTCAACACGAGCAATTTCTACTTTTGTCACAATGTTTTCCACGTTAAGTCATAGGTTATCCATTCAATTATAGTTGCTCATGATGAGCAATTTCTCCAATTGCCACAATGCTTTTTAACTGTCATTTTACGTTCATTTAAAGAGATTTTTCATATTTTTCACCCTCACAATTTCAAAGTCGCCTATCCTTCTTAACATTCAATGATGATGGTACAAGTTTAACATTATAAGCGCTAACATACTTAGGAAAACTAAGACATATTTACATAGACATATACATATTTTATTAAAAGTATTTAGTACGCTACCCCATAACACACTATACAACAATATAATACAATTAAACATTAGTGACAGTCAACCTGGTACAGTCATGACAACATAAGATAATCTTTTGATGAAAGAGATATACGTGCAACCTTTTGGATAATTGCAGCAGATAAACTGTTGAAATGTGATGTTCAAGTTTCTGCAATGTTTTCTACTCAATGTTGAAACTTCCCTTCAAGTTTTCAGGATAATTAGTTTTATCACATAAATACCCTTAATTTCAATTTGAGAACAAATCACGGAACAACGGTATCCAATGTGTGTGATAACAAAAACCGAATAGTATTCATACGCGCCGCATTTGTATACACAACATAAACAAACATGGCTGACCCAGTGGCGAATACACATTTCATGGTGGATTAAACAACATCTTCGCAGGGAAAAGTGTTCGGCGGTACATTTAATATCAACATAGTGTCCAACACGGTTGAAAACATTCCACAGTCTACTCCCAAAAGGCGTCGCATTAATGTGAACGATAGCGATTACGACTGTTAATGTGACATGTGTACATGTACATTTTGTACATGTATGTGAACTATCTAAGAGTTTACACGGTCGAAGGTCGTTGTCATACACGAGACTACTGATGACGTCATTTTGACCTTTATCATACACGAGACTACTGATGACGTAATTTTGAGCTTTGTGTCTTTATTATGTTTATTGTTAACTTATTAAATTTCACACATTGAAAAATGCAATAATATGTTATTTTGAATAAATAACGAGTGTTTATTGTTAAAAACATTGTTGTTATGCAAAAATGACAATGACTACTTTTTTATGCGGCGAATCACCAATTCTTATCAAGAATATGTTATTAGGTCTTTGTTTTGATACTGTCACTATATTTCGTTCAAAACACACTGTTAATGTGATAACAAGAATCCATCACTCGTTTTTCTTTAAGAACAAGATTTCTTAAATTCGTCTCGAAAAAGACAGTTATTAACCTCGCCAAGAGGCTCGGTTAATAACTCTCTTTTTCTAGACTCATTTAAGAAATCTTGATCCCCAAAGAAATCTCGTGATGGATCTCGTGATGGATCCTATATATGCCGGAACGTACGTAAACAGGTACGAAGACATAACATAGTTCCCTACTTTAGTCAACAATTAGCATGAAATAAAAAGAAAATTTGTTCGTATCGAGTGAATGGATAATATTTCACCGAGTAGTGATAACAATTTAATATTTCACTCGCGCTATGATAATTTTATCACTTCTCGATGAAATATAATCCTAAACCACTCGATACGAACTAATATCCTCTATTTATCAATATCCATTTTAGATAAATAAAGTCAAAGCAATCTGTATACAAAATTGGCTCAAGACATAATTAAAAAGTGACTGTATGATATCCAGTCAAATTTATATGATCATGTATATAAACAATAATGTACAGGCAAGAATATTTACTGCATGTACTTTAAAACAACCGTTTCCCACATTAAACAAATCTGCAGCAGACGGCCTTGAAAATAATAAGCTAAAAATACTCTCAACAAATGAAAGAAAACTTTTTGAATAAAGATGAAAACATTGTGGCAAAAGGAGAAATTGCTAAGTTTGAGCAATATCTTTTTCTACCGCAATGTTTTCAAATGTTGACAGCTGCAGCTCTCCATTAAGGGTTTTTTTATGAGGGAAAGGGAGAAATTAAGATGATAAAATTATCCTTTTTGAGAAATTATGCTATTTATTTATCACAATATTTTCATGTTGTATTAATGGTTAATAAAACATATTAATTAATACAACTAGTTGCATTTATAATATTTCCACTATCTCTATCAAGGTAGAATGAGAGCTCTCTTGTCTATAGGCTTCTAACCGTTTAATATATTCTACGGTTATATCAGTCAACACGACAAGAAGAATTTAAGGGCCATTAATGGTCACACCAGGGTGATAAATACAGATCCTGCTGAGATAAACAGATTTCTAAGAATTCTTGGGAAATGTGGGGCTCGGACTGAATTGGCATATTGTTTTAATGTGTGTCAACAAATCACAGAAGTACTGCAAACGCCATAGTGAAGGTGAGCCAACAAATCACAGTAAAACTGCCATAGGCCTTTTGAATATGTACCAACAAATCATAGTAAAACTTCAATAGGTCTTTCATGATGTGCCAATATATTACAGGCGTACTGAAATATGACTTTTTAGTATGTACCAACAAACCACTGAAATACTGTTATAAGCCTTGTGAAAGTGTTCCAACAATCACAATAGCACTGAAATAGGCCTTTTGAATTTGTGCCAACAAATCTCCGTAGTACTGCAATAGGCCTATTGAATAAATGACAACAAATAACAGTAATACTACAAAAGGCCGTGGAAGATGTGTCAACAAATCACATTAAAACTACATTAGGCCTATTCAGAGGTTCAAATTAGGAATTATTATTATTTAAATTTTTCCCCATAATTTCTCTCTTATTATTAAAGGAAACCCTATGATTTAGGTATTTAAAGAATTGTCGCAAGTTATTTGAGAAAATGCAAAACGACCCTTAGCTAGAGCTATGTACCTATTGAAGGTTTTAAAGACAGTTGTGCAGAGGTAGTCGGCCTCTCGTATCAAAGGTGTCTGGTTCGAGTCTCGTGATGAGCGGGTCCTGACTTATGGATTTTCCATACAAACGGTGCGAGTGCTGGTTAAGTTTCCAAGAAGCAGACATCGAGAGTGATTAATCTAAGCCAAAGGCTTGTTTTGCAATCGAATATTAAATAAGTTTAAATTAACTACTGAAGGTATGCCAACAAATCATAGTAATGCTGCAATATGACTTGAATGTATGCCAACAAATCATAGTAATAATGCAATATGACTTGATTGTATGCCAACACATCATAGTAATACTGCAATATGACTTGAATGTATGCCAATAAATCATAGTAATGCTGCAATTTGACTTGAAGGTATGCCAACAAATTAAAGTAGTACTGCAATAGGGCTATTGAAATGTTCCAACAAATCACAGTAGTACTACAATAGGGCTATTGAAGTCGTGCCAACAAATCATAGAAGTACTTCAATGGGGCCATTGCAGTTGTGCCAACAAATCGTAGAAGTACTGCTATAGGGATATTGACGGTATGCAAACACATCAAAGTAGTACTGCAATATGCCGAATAGGTGCCAATAAATCATAGAAGTACTGATATATGCCTATTGCAGATCTGCCAACAAACCACTGTAGTACTGTACTATGCCTTTTAAATATTGCCCACAATTTACAGTAGAACTGTAATAGGCCTTTCGAATATATGTCAACAAATCACAGAAGTACAGAAATAGGTCTATTGATAACGTGCCACCACTGTAGTACTGAAATATGCCTCTTGAAGGAATGCCAACTAAGCACAGTAGTACTGCAATAGGCGTATTAAAGGTGTGCCAAAACAAATAAAAGTAGTACTGATGTAGGCCTTTTGGATTTGTAACAAAAAAATCAAAATAGTACTGCAATTGAAGATGTGCCAACAAATCAAAGTAGTACGGCGATCGATCTGCCTATTGGAGATGTGCCAACAAACACAGTAATAATGCAATATGCCTATTGAAGATGTGCCAACTAATCAAAGTAGTAATGCAATAGGCCTAATCAATGTATGCCAACAAATCACAGTAGTACTACAATACGACTATTGAATATATGCCAACAAATCACAGTAGTAGTACAATAGGCCTAATCAATGTATGCCAACAAATCACAGTAGTACTACAATAGGCTTATTGAAGGAATGCCAACACATCACAATAGTAATGCACTAGGCCTATTTAATGTTTGCTAACAAATCACAGCAGTAATGCAGTTTGCCATTTGAAGGTGTGCCAACAAATCACAGCAGTAAAGCAATAGGGTTTTTGAAGATGTGCCAACAAATCACAGTAGTTATGCAATATACATTTTGAATACTTGTCAACAAATGTCAAACGTACTGAAAAGGGCATTTTGAAAGGTTGCCAACAAATCACAGTAGTACTGCAATAGACGTATTGAGTGTGTGAAAATATATCACAGTAGTACTGCAATAGACGTATTGAGTATGTGAAAATATATCACAGTAGTACTGCATTAGGCCTTTTGAAGGTATGCCAACATTTGGACTGCCACAGATGTAAACAATCCATGTCTTTATTTGTACCTTTTGCTATAAGCATAGTGTTTGTTTAACGCAATGTGTCTTCTAATGCCATGAAAATAAGAGCGAGTAACATAGTCTGGAATTTCTATTGAGGTGTTGTTGTAAACTGCCTTTTGGAATTTAGTCCTACATAGCAAGACATCCCATATGCTCACTTTTCATTTCGTTATTATTCTGCACTAAATGATAGATGATAAAACGAGCAAGAGAAAGTAGTCTTAATTATTTGGACTATGTGGAGTTCTACTTTCACTTCTTAACAACGGGGGAAATGGAAATAGCCCACAGTAGTCACTGTAGATTTTCTCAGATTTAAAGAATTCAAAAAAATTAATATGGGACTGACATAGATCTATAGAAGGCCTATGTATACAATTTGCTGAAGGCAGAGAAAAAGAAATTCAGCAAATTGTCCTCTCTTGAATGTTTATAATTTATAATTGTGACGTCTAGCTAAAAGTAAAATTTCATACTACTAGTCAAATAAGAAGAGACCTCCTTTAAAAAGTGGTAACACCTACACATTATAGTTGACATCACTGCATTGCCAGGTTAATAATGCTTTCTGGATTGTTTAATCAACTTGTGTCGTCTGGTCATCTTACAAGGGAAAAAAACTCTAACAGAAAATCCGGAATTTATAAATACCAGTATCTTCCAGGCCCCGGTTTCACGACACTACCTAAGAATGTATTACGAACTTCTTGCACTACTACTACTTCTTGTTTTGCATATTAATTTGTTTTAACTCCGTTAGCATCCATAAATAGAATGTATAGTTTGAATTCACCAGAAGTCTTATCAAAATTACATTGCCTGAATTTACAACAATAAATAAGGAATATTGAGCTGAGCACACAAAATAACGTGCTCAAATTTAAAAGATATTGCGATGCATCAATATGATACATGTTTTATTAAGTAAGCTAACTGGCTATCAACGAAACATCCTTCTGAAAAGCACATTATTTTGTCGATGGTCTGACTGCTGTAATAAGACAGACAAAATTTAGAGCTGCATTTAGGTTTTTTAAACATGAAGTTATTCCGAGAGATATCTTTTAATTAAAGATATCCATCTTAAGGTTATATGGATGTCTACCAAAGTTAGAGAAATATCTCATTCAAGTTTATATACGTATCATTTTAAGATTAAAATCATATCTCTTTTAGTTCAATACGTATCGTTTTAAGTTTAAAAACATATCGTTTTAAGTAAGTTTAAATACATATTTTTTTGAATTTTAAATACATATCTATTTTAGTTCAATAGTTTAAACTTATTTATTTTACATCGATTACGAAACAAGCCCTAGGCTTAGATTAATCACTCTCGATGGTTGCTTCCTGGAGACTTAACCAGTACTCGCGCCGTTTGTGTGGAAAAATCCC
>JAUELF010170418.1:0-24746 GCA_031471495.1 Clinocardium nuttallii | reverse complement strand
AACGTAAACAGTTTTAGCTATGTCCATCGAACCGAACGAAATTTATCTGTTTTATGAATGGAAAACAGGTAGAACAGCCCTGTGTTCCATAGTCACGCAACTATAAATATGTATTTAATAATTAAACATTACTTGAAATAATGTACACTTATTGACCTTAACCGTTTCGACATTATATCTCTATATATATGTCGTCTTTCGTTGTAAGGTATTTATTTTGTTTTATACATACTTCGCCATCAAAAATATATAATTTCTGTATTATTCCCATGTAAATCATTGAATTGATTCAAAGTATTAAATAATTTGAATTTGAGTCGTCTTAAAACAATCTTCATAACGTTATTTCTGTCAACGAGGGATTTGTTAGCTTGACGTGGACTATTAAAAACTTTTAAGAACCTTTTCCAACTTGCGGACGCAAACTAACGTTTATGCATCCGACGAATTTGTTAAACATTGCGACAAAAAAAAATTGACCATGATGAGCAACTTCTCTACAATGCCACACCATTCCTAATCTATTCAATAATTATATTTTGATTTAAAGATTTTCAATAGCTTTACCTGCATGTGTTCACAGTACAGATCTGTTGAATGTGAGAAAGGGTTACCTTAAATGGCACGTGTGTCCCTTATCTGTATGCAGTGTTGAAACGGATGTGTACAGTGTTTGCGGTTGAATTTAACTTTTGATCTGTAAAATGAGAGAGCGGCTTTTGTGTTAATATATTCATTTTCCATGTACAGACGTATTTTGAAAACATTGTGACAAAATGAGCAATTTCTACTTTTGTAACAAAGTTTTAAACAAGTTTTAGGTATTTAACATTCATGTACAATTTGTAACAATTGAAAAGATGTATCTTTTTTATGTCAAGTTATTAGACATCAATTAGGTTTCGTTATAAGGTTTACTAACTCCATGAACAGGCTTAATGATCATGATAGAGTCTTTTCTACTCGTTTGCGCTGTCTGAATCGTACTTGACTGATATTTTCTCTTCTTTATGTATTAGCACAGAACTCTTAAATTAACTTTATATGACAAGAAAATATATTTTTCTTTGCATGTGTTAATCAAAGATTGTACTGTTACTTAAACAGGGGATGTACTCACAAGTGAGATGAACGATACATTAATTGGTATAGGTACTAAGTGATGCCACGTCACCATGAACATGCATTCTAAAATTGTTGGCCTCTATCACTTTTTGTTGTTAGTTTAAGAAAAGTTCGTCGGTTTGGATGTCTTCGGACTTTCAAACATCATACGAGAGGGATATCTCATCAAACTATCATTAATATAATAATAAGTCACAACCTCACAGAGTATGTTAAGGCTAAGTCTAGCACAGGTCGTCCAAGAGTCACGTCGTACTGATGCATCTGTGGGACAGATTCAGGACGAGAGCAGGAACGAGCAGGCGAGTACCGTGACTGCATAGCTAACGTAGTGCAATCACAGTACAACCAACGTCTGCTGAGAAATGTTGATCTGCGAGCCTATAATTGCCCTTATCCTATTAACGTCTAAACACGTTAACGCTGTCAAAACTCCAATGACGTTCGCAAGGTGGAGTTGTGAGATCAATGTGAACGTTAAACCTCTTATGCCTTCGACAGGCAATGCTCTGGGGCGGAGGAAGTTTCATGCTATGTGACAGGATAACATGGACATGTTTGTTCTTGGTAGGCATTTGACAGCACAGTGTTACGTCCACAATATGCTAAAGCCCGTACCTTTCATACAAACCCATAATAATGTTGACGCTTTCCAACATGATAACACATTGCCACATTTAGTATGGATTATCCTAACATGTATGCAATACAAAGACATAAACATTTAATAGTGGCCTGCATTCTCGCTTGATTGAAGCACTTTTCAGCAAATAATGGACCATTTCAGACGATCGGTATATGGTAGCAGACATCACATCGGTAACCGTTGGCATTTCATACAGTAACGCAACAACAACATTTCATTATTGAGACAACTGCATTTGTTTTTAAAGATCTGCAACATTTTAGTGACTTAATACCAATTAATTACATCTGCATTCAGAATTGTGATCCAATGAAAGCCTTTTTGTCCTTAAATGATCTTTCCCCCCGACAAAATTAACATTCCAGTACCGTGTATGACCCCGTTAGTAGAGAGCGCTGCACGTATACGACTGGCCATGGGTATTATCAGTTGTTGATCTGAGCCAATGGAATAGCATTTCATTTCGGCGTTAAATTAGAGGCATACCAATATACGAACACTGACCTCCCGGTTCCTTGTGGTGTTGGCGCTTGCTAACAGTCCGGACACGTTTATAGGCTTTACGCCCAGCACCGGATGCTCAATCGGTAGCAAAGCGGGCTGTCAATCCAAGGGTTTTGAGTTCGAACCCCCGCCAGGCAAACATTCTTTCCGTCGTTTGACAATAGTCTCTGTGACAACGTCATTCGTTTTCCACCGATGGGCTAATAGTTTTTGTGGAAGTGCAGCCAGTTGATTGGAAAGGTTGTTGTGTGGATTACTGGTGTGAGAAAGCCAGTAAACAAATGAGTAAGTGAACTGTCCGCAGCGATATGACTGAAAACATGTTAAAAACGTCGTTTAACCCCAATCAATCAATTTAACGGCTCAATTTAATTGAAACCGAAGAAACGCCAGCCGGATTTATCCGTCCTGCCTGCGTGACTTACGTAACGCGTGGACGTACACTCCTAAGTGTTCTCGTTTAATTGCAATCGTTGTTCCTGTTTATTAAAGACGACAGTACTCAAAGCTCTTTCCGGTAGATTTGTCAATAAAAGCACCGTGTCATATAACATCATGGCCTCAGACTGACGATGTTAACACTGTCGACCGTGGCATTTTTATACGCCCAAAAATAAACCATCAGAAACTTATTTCTATCACGATTCACTGATCCCCGCTTTATGTATAGTGAAAATTAATTGACCGAGGATTTTGAATACATCAATAGGTCCATTGCTTTCGAAAATTGGCAGACAGGGTATATTCGTCAATGCCCGTGAACGGATGACCGGATGGTGAACTCCTTGTCATCCGACCGACGAGTTTTCACAATAGTATCCAATACTTCTTCTGTGTTTTATGTTTCTGCATACAGCTGATACAATAAATTAGATTTGTTTATGTAAAAAACAGTCTTTGTCATGTCAAGCAAGCAAATATGAGCCTTCCCGCGAGAAAACCAACATTATAGACTGTGTTTTCAGGCACTAACCGCACAGGACATTGCTCAACTTTGTGTACAGGCCAATCGATATAAACGCTGACTTCTAAAGCACACGGCTGTAAAGGTGGTATGTGTACCTTAACCCCTTCCCTCATATATAAACGCCTTCTGACGCCACTGTAGCAGACGGCGTTTTGAAAACAAAGTGACAAGAGAAGAAATTGCTCAAAATGAGCAATTTCTACTTTCGCCACAATATTTAAATACTAGGTTATCCATTAAATTAAGTATTTCTATTTTTTGACAAAATATGTTCAAAGTCGTCTGCTACAGAATTGTCGTATGAGGTTAAGCCCGTTCCCGTTACACACGCATACGAATTGAGTTGAGTACGTTCTTAGCACATCGTGTTCTTACCAATTACGCCTAATGAGATACAGGTGAAAGTAAAACATGTTGACCAATATATACGACGCAATTCAACTTTGCTTGCATAATGAACATTGCCACTTTTTTTTAAAGAAAATTAATAAATACAATTACACAAACAAAACAACTCACACAATATCATACCGATGGCTGGCAAACAGAGTGGAAAAGTCACTAGCTACCAAACGGATATCACCACTTTTTCCCACACTGTTTGGTTTGACACATAGGTATTACCAATCACAGATACACTTATTTTATTTACAATTACAATCCTTCAGACTTAAGATGATCACTGTAAATCAATGGGGTATTTGTTTTCACCACACGTCTTGAGTGATGGCTACTGTTTCTGCAATGTTTTACCATGCGAATAATATTAAATTCAACTGGTGCAAGCTAGCCACTGCCCAGACGGGATGTATCAATATCACTGCGACAGTTCACGTATGCACGATCCCCTTGTTTAAAAAAACCCCTCATTACTAGAACCACAAATTGGTATCGAACCAGAGATCCCTGGCGCCAACCTCTGGACCACGGCGGATTCCTCTGTTAATTACTATGAGTATAGTTCAGTGGTTACGAAGTAAGTTCACCGACCATTTCATTTAAATCAATCAAAATAACTAAGCTATACGTTTCTTGTATCTGACAAAATCGCATGAAAGGTCGTTTCAAATTGACCATATACATTATTCATGTGTTGCCCAATGATTCCCAAAGCGCACGACACAACCAACGCTCGGCAATGACCGTTTCTCTATCTCGTGTATTGATATGGGTTATTTCCCATGTGTTATAACTAACGTGTATTGATATGGGTTATTTCCCATGTGTTATAACTAACGTTTATTGATATGGGTTATTTCCCATGTGTTATAACTAACGTTTATGTAAGTTTTCATTTGATAGGCTGACTCAAAGATAAATCTGAGCCAACATGTATGAGGTCGTCATCAGATCTTAGTACAATCGAACTTAGCTGAAAGTCTGTATTGCATTACTTTATAGAAATAGTCTTGTGTCAAGAATTATCTTAGATATCTTTATATATCAAATTTATGTCCAACACTGCTGCTATAAATTAATGTACGGCGAGTTGAAAACATCCTAATATCGTACGACAACTAGTCTCATAGTTGTATGACGTACTTGTCAGTTTAACATTTGTAAATAAATACATGTAGTATGTGTTTAATTTTTATTCTTTAAGCTTTTGGTATGCCTCTATTGCATACACACGTTTAAAACATATAAATGAGCATGTGCTGTGTTTATGACACTATGTCATAATAATATATAAGTCTTGCAGTAATTTAAATATAAAATCAGATGAGAATATATAAACAATTACAGTTGTGTCTTCTAGTATTACTTAAATCAGACTGACCAAACCGCACAGATAATCTAATGGCATACGAACGACACATATACAAAGAGTACAGCCTGTTTCAAGTTATATATAAAGACAACATCACACGTATACTATATGTTCCAAAACAAAATTATGTAATGCAAAATAGCTAAACATCGAACATAAATTTTCTCCAGTAATTCGAATTGCCGTACTATTTGCGTCGACTATTTTCTTACCGAGTTCAAGTGAACACAAACATTAAACACTTACGGGACAATAAATGTAATTTGAGCCATCTTGCGAGAAAACCAACATTGTGGAGTCTACGTAAAGTATCGACTCACATCAGCTTAAGCAAGCCGCGCAGGCTTATCCGGATAGACACGTTTCGCCTCCGGTGGATTTTCTGTTACAGGAATCGCTAATCTATACCTCTCTCCCCCCCCCCCCCCCCCCCCCCTGAGACGGAATGTGTCGGTCCGGATCAGTCTGCGCGGACATAATGTGGGTTTACTCGCGGGACGGCTCATGTTTGCAGAATATAGTGAGGCAATGTGTAAGCCTTTATTTCCCTAAACAGCTCCAATGTAAAACAATTTTCTTTGAGAAACATACGCGTGATTCGCTGTACCAAACATCAGATTTCTAAAATATAATAGCGCTCAACTCACTTGTATATGCTGTGTATTCATCAAAGTCAAACAAATGTTGGTTCCCCAATGTTTGAATCTCATTTCAATGCTCCAAACCGTTTACTAATCGAATTTTCTTCCCTTAAATAGTGATGTTTAACTATCGACTTTCGCTTTAACTGGTATACAGTCACGGAGTCGATGCAACACGGTGATTTCGAATGTGTGTAATTACTATCATACACGCTTGGATGCAGATACAAACTTTGTATATATAATTTGCACAGCGAGTTTTGGCGTTTTGTTTTCTTTTTACACGAGTGTTCAAGTTATTTATGTTAGAAGTAAATATACCGAAGCCGTCGTAATACATCATCGTTTAACAGACCGACACTGTTTTAATATTGCAAATTCCCGTGAATATTGCAGAAGGAAACAAAACGTGATTATACTTTTCGGAAACAATTTAAATTTATTTTCTTCTATATCGCTTTGCTGTTGACACATGTCATGTAAGCCGTGTTCAAGAAAAGAAATATATATTAAAAGTTCATAATTTAATTTTGTGATAATAATTCATTTGCGATAAGAATTAATGAAGTTATCCATTTGTGATAAGAATTAATTAATATGTTCATTTGCATCAAAGTTATGTGATGTAGATGCAAGTAATACTATTTGAGTCAATGAAGGAGAAAAGGTACAAGTTAATATTTCTGAACAGTAAAGGTTCAGACCATCGTTTTCATATGCTCAGTCTTATCTTCTTACATGTTTGTGAATCTAATATATGAACGATGTAGATCTTGATCAGACTGTGTGGATATATAGGTTGATCTAGATCTTAGCTGTTCGCAAAAAGCAATGATGTATCTTTTTCTCGGTAAGTAGCTCATTTTTCAGATGTTTTATAAAAAATGATCTGTGATTTTAAAGGCGTCCGGTGCAGTTCGAGATCTAAATTCGCGAGTGCGTTCAACGTAGGAAGATCTACACTGTTCGTTATTGGTTAACCCTTTCCCATATACAACACATCTGCAGTAGACGACTTTTGAAAACCTTTATACAAAAACGTGAAAAAATCTTCACAAATGAGATGTTTATTCTTAAAAAGAGTTGAAAACATTGTGGCAAAAGGAGAAATTGCTCGTTTTAAGCAATTTCTTCTTTTGCCAGAATATTTTCAAAAGTCCTCTACTGCAGATGCGTCAAAATGTGTCTACAAGTAGAAAACAGTTAATGGTGATGTTTCTAATGCTCTTGTTATTCCCTTTTCTAGGCGCATATCTCGCTTCAAACATGGCGACGAAGAGGAACAAATGCATGAACATTATCAAACAGAATATTCTACTGATCCTCATTTTACTTGGCGTTATTTGTGGAATAGTTGTTGGATTTGCCATCCGTCCCTTACATCCGTCTGCGGATGTTAAAATGTGGCTAGGTGAGTAGCATGCTTTTCAATCGCATTAACATACTTTGTTAAGAGTTAACTTTAATCTGACGACACCACATAAAAGGTCGTCTCAAATTGACCCTATAAATTTAAATATTCATGGACATGGTTCTCAATTGTCTGTCCAATGAAACTGCACGATGCTTGCAACGCTCGGACATCACATTTTCTCTATCTCTATATCTCTATGTGTTATTTATGTAACCAATGTTTATAATTAGTTAAAATGATGCAATTAACCTACTAAATATAAGTGTAAAGACACCGCATAAACTGTTGACTCAAATTGACCCTATCAATTTAAATATTAATGGCCTCGTTTCTCATTTTTTTCTGTCCAATAAAATCACACGATGCAAACAATGCTCTGGCATCACCGTTTCTCTATCTCTGAATGTATATGGGTATCTTACCCGGTTGATACCTAACGATTTTTTCCGGGACTGTTACAACAGTCTATACATGTTTAAAACCGCGCAACTAGCTTACTAAATATAAGTGTAAAGACAGCGCATAAACTGTTGTCTCAAATTGACCCAATAAATTTAAATATGTATGCCAGGGTTCTCATTATATGTTCTGTCCAATGAAACCGTACGATATAAACAACGCTCGGGCATCAGCGGTTCTCTATCTCTTAATGTATATGGGTTTCTCCATCTGCTGATACCTAACGACTTTGCAGGCTATGTAACCACCGTTAATAAATGTTTAAACTCATGCAACTAGTCTACTAAATATAAGTGTAAAGAATTTTTAAAAAAGTAGAAGTACGTTGGACTGGCGATAAATTGAACTCGAAAAGAACCCAATAAGTTACTTCGAGGAATTGATGAATTGCATTCTAAATTTCATTTATGTATATACAGCTTCGCAATTCACTTATATTTTTAAACGTGTTTTAAATGTGAAAAACGAGTTAGTATTTAAACAAAATACATCAAGAAAACAAACAGCGCCTTGACAGTTTTAATTGATCGTAAAAGCAATTAAAACTGCAGATACATGTACATGTACACTGCTTCGATAAACATATCTGTTGTTGGAAATGGTACGAATTAAGCAAAGTTTTCCAAATGATCCCATGTTCGGGCTATCCAGCCTGATCTTCCGGATCTTCCCGTTTCGCCATCTGGTCTTATTCACATCCTTGAAACCTCTAGGCAGAGGTTACGACCAACACTCGACAAAACCAGTATAAACTTCGTTGATGATTTGCAATAAATCTTTTTCCCACATACAGACGCTTTCCAATGCATTTGTAGCAGGCTATTTTTGTAAACATTGCGATACATTTATGTCAAGATATGTTCAAGGTCGCTTGCTGCAGATTCGTTGTTTGTGGGAAAGTGATGTGGCTGAGTTTTATCTCTTAAATCAGAAACAGGTTATTATTATCGAGTGGAAATATGTAACGCGACGTGAATCTGTATAAACATTCAGGCCATTAATTCAATGATATTGTGTTTGCATGAGGTTGTTTTCCTTAAAAACGACTTAACATTTTTTTTTTTTATTGATATCTAAAAAATTGGTTTTACAATTTTGATAATTAGTAGAACACACTGCGAGAAAAGAAGAAATTACCTAATTCGAACAATTTCTCCATTTTCCAGATTTTTTTTAAACTGATGTCTACTGCACATACACCGAAACTTATTTAAATCATAGAAACGGTAATTTATCTCCGCTCTACGGATATCGACAGTCGAAATATTGTATACCAAGTTCGGTTGCTTATTGCATATAACCTACACGATATACTGTTATTTGGCCGTCTCTAAACTAAACTACGGACTTAAACAGTCTTAGGTAGCGTAGACAGGGTCCGAAACTTTAAAACTATGAAAACATTCTCAGTGCTCTGAAATGAACTACATGCTCCAAATAATGCTTCTGATTGGTCAATTTGGAGTATTTTGGTATAATATACGCAGATGGCGAACTCGAGGAGTTCTGTTTTTATATGACACAGCTCAATAATGTTTTATCTATTTAAAATACAAATACGTGTATCTATCTTCTCACGGTTGCTTATATATTGGTTCTGCTTGAGATAACAAATGCTATTACTGTAAGTGTCGTGGTAAAAACAGCCTATCTCTTAGTTGCTGTGGATGACGACAACCCAGATTAACCTGTGAAAACACGATGGTGTATCGCAAACTTCGTTCTTCATAAGTGCAATTATCAGACACGCACCTGTCTGTCTCTAAGTGAAAGGTTGACAAAGTTCAGGTCTGAACACCCTTCTGGTAAAGTGTCCACGTACTCAGCATAGGGCCTTCTAAACTACGGGCCTTCCAGCAGTGTGTTTATATGCCAGTTAATATCCTGTTAAAAATATGTCCATGTTCCCAGCATAGGGCATTCTAAACTACGGGCCTTCCAGCGATGTGTTCATATACCAGTAAATATCCTGTTATAAATGTCCATGTACCCAGCATAGGACATTCTAAACTACGGGCTTTCCAGCGATGTGTTCACATACCACTAACTATATTGTTATAAATGTTCACCACTTCCCCGACCAGTACAGTTTGTGGTTATACGAGTTTGAAGTCGACATACTTTGACAGAATTTTGGAAAAAGGTTGAACAATATTTTCATAGTGAGCAATTTCTCATTTTTACTGCATTGTTCACTGTTTCAATATTTTTGGTGCTTAAAGCCGCTTTCAACAGGTGTTTTAAGTTATATCACGGCGTTTCCTTTGTAAGTTTTCAGAAGTACTCGTTCATTTATCCTTACACCAGTACAGGAGGATAAGTACCATAGTAAAAGATAAATAATTCTCCATTTTCTCTTCAGGGCTTCCCGGCTCGCTTTATTTACGATCCCTGAAGATGATGATTGTCCCGTTGATCGTCTCCAGCGTTATAACAGGTATATTATTGACCCTCCCTCATCCCCCAGCGTTATAACAGGTTTATTATTGACCCTCCCTCTCTCCTGTAGCGTTATAACAGGTATATAATTGACCCTCCCTCTCTCCTCCAGCGTTATAACAGGTATATTATTGCCCCATCCTCACCCCTCCAGCGTTATAACTGGTATATTATTGACCCCCCCTCTCTCCTCCAGCGTTATAACAGGTATATTATTGACCCTCACTCACCCCTCCAGCTTGATAACAGGTATATTATTGACCTTCCCTCTCCCCCAGCGTTATAACAGGTATATTATTGACCCTCTCTCTCTCCTCCAGCGTTATAACAGGTATATTATTGACCATCCCTCTCTCATCCAGCGTTATAACAGGTATATTATTGACCCTCCCTCATCCCTCCAGCGTTATAACAGGTATAGTATTGACCTTCCCTCTCATCTCCAGCGTTATAACAGGTATATTATTAACTCTCCCTCTCTCCTCCAGCGTTATAACAGGTATATTATTGACCGTCCCTCTCTCCTCCAGCGTTATAACAGATTGTATTGACCCTCCCTCCCCCAGTGTTATAACAGGTATATTATTGACCCTCCCTTTCCCAACAAACAGCGTTATAACAGGTATATTATTGACCCTCCCTCTCCCTCCAGCGTTATAACAGGTATATTATTGACCCTACCTTTCCTAACATACACCAATTTCACAGAAGACCGTTTTGAAAATAGTCATGGCAATCTATATGAATGAAAGTAAAATAATTGAATTGAGTTAAAAACATAATGACAAGGGAAAAAAATATCACTTTGCCCACAATGTTTTAAAATTTGTCAGCTGCAGATGCGTCAACAATCGTCTGTAAGTGGGAAAGGGTATACGAAACCACAGGCGTCCGAGTATTCATTTGAGAACATTTTTGGGGGAAATAACACAACATCAACACATAGTTTCTCTATGGTCAATTATATGCTAGAATAATAATGGTTGCAACGTATTTGTATGGAAGAATTTGGAAAATACCATAAGTGACCGTGTTACTATAAATAAAATTGATATGGTGTTTTTTTTCTTTGTCCGCCCAGAATTGGAAGTGAATGTTCTTCAAATGCTATGTCCTTCAATAGTTCTATTATTATTAAAAACAGTCAGACTTTGTCATTCACATCACCCTTCTTCGAGCCCTCCTTGGTCGATAAGATCTACTGCAATTCATAAATGATAGTTTATGCCACCTTTAAATGTTTATGGATTGAAGCACCCCGACCTAGTCGATACGATCAACTGCAATACAAAAATAGACTTTATATATGGTTCATATACAGTCATAATAATGACAAGGTGTGCAACATGAACATTTCATCCCTTTGTTCTATTCGGTAAATAAGTTTCGATAAATAACGCCGATTGATTGATTCTTTGTTTGGTGTTTAACACCGCCTCTAACAATTTTTCAGTTAAATCACGGCGTTTTCTGGGTAAGTTACCAGTACTACTGGTCCATTTACCACGGCACCAGGTAGTCAGTCTTAATGCAAACCCCGCAACCGTGCGCGCTACGGAGAACAACAATTACTAACATTTTAAAAATCTTTAACAAAACGCCGAAACCGACCTCGTCTTTTTATATTATACCATAAAGAGAAGTATTAATTGCATTGGCAATCCTTAACGTTGTCCTTAAACAGGAAAACATCCATATTCATTTTGAAAAAATGACGATTTCAGCACAATAAACCATAAGATTATCCGGAAAAGCTTATGCAGCCTTTAAAGAAGTTTGTTGACCATTGAAAATTCACACAATGGCAACTTTTTCTTCCAGATTACCTCCATATGCGGTATTAACATACAGTTTTCGCCGGTTTTCGTCATAGCTGATCGAATATACAATTTAATTCGGCGATAGCTTATTAACCTCAGTTTTGACCTAGATAATAAACACATGATATTTTTAGATTGTAGACCAATCAAATGTTGTATTTGATGAATACTGTCGAAGAAATAAAGGAAATTAACATTTTGATTGGTTCATAGTTAAGTTGGCGATCCTACAAGAGGCACTAGTAAGGTAATGTTTTAAAATGAAATGTTCTGCATACTAACCTTTAATTGTTTTCCTTAAGAAATAAATTAATCAGTGAAAACGTATGAAATATAATATTCAAGAGAAAACATATTAATTATTTTTGAAATATGATAAGTTTTCAGTTATTTATCGTCAATTGAAACTTATACACCTCTTGGGAGCCTCGCGTAATCTCCAGTCATGTGACGAATTCTCGGCCTTGAAAATCTATTTATAGAAACTGAAGCTGGATGGAGATGGCCGATTAGCATTCGGTAAATACATAGATTATTATTTTTATTTAGTAGTTGATACTGGGATAAAGATATAAACAAGTTAATTCAATTCTTTCATTTTACTATTTAATGATTTCTGAGAGTTTACATAATTTTGGCTGACACGTGATTCTATAAACAAAAAATGCACAAGCTACGCTCGATTACCGATTCTATATCGTTTAAAGAACAATGCTCTAATCGAACACTGTTCAAGGAGCTGTCGAATTCTTAGACATACAACATCTCGCCAAAAGAAAAAAATGTCCACAAATTAACATTAGATGTTTCCTTGAATGGTAACCAGTCGGAATTTGAAACAAAATATACTACATACTGACATGTTAGCCTAATAAGATTTTCACACAGAAGCATAACTGTCCGAGGATGACAGACAAACACACAGATGAGCAGGCCAACATTTTAGCAGTAATATCTTTCTTAAAGTAAACCATTAATATCCAATATCTCAATTGATTACGATGAACCGATTCTATATCTTTTAAAGAACAAGTTTTTAGTCTCACAATGTTCGAACTGGTTCACGATTATAATGCATTACCAATTCAAGGAGATGTTGAATTCTTAGATATACAACATTATTGCGAACATTTTATGGTTCGTCGAAAATTACTGATAGTTTTGATAATTAACAAAACCATTTTGATATTCAAGTCAAATAATATGCGCATGTTCCATTTCTTAGTGTTTTTTTCTCATATTGATCGCCGTTTATCTTATTCGAAGATTTTTCTTTTTAAAAATCAATTTGTGTTTTTGTGTAAAATCAAACATCTTACTTTATGAAAATTCACGCAATCTTGACAATTCAAAGTTGAGGCCATATTCAGTTTTAAAAAGCAGTTACCTCTGTAAAATGTATCTTAGCTGATCGAACATGTACAGAGTTCTCAAAGTTATTTTCTGTAGAGGCGTCCAAAAGCATCTTTTTTTGAAAAAGGGTTAAATATTTATCTTATAAGTCAACTAACTATGTTTTTCGGGAAATTCAAATCAACAAATAAACCAATGCTTTTATAGATTTCCCTAAATCAATAATGACAAACTTACATTGTCATTTAATATTAAAAGGCCTGTGCCGATCGTCGAAATCCACTTAAAAAAGTGTGCTGATATATATAATGGATCTATAATTATCAATTATCATATGTACGTCCTTTAATTTATTTTCTGTATTGTTGTATTATAAATGTAATCTTCTTAATTGGAAATGATGATTAAAAAAATAAAATATTTATTGTTTAAATCAAGATTTTTGGTTAGATACATTTATTATTAAGCATCGATTGTACTGTTTCAAGTGAGTGAGCAAATAAAACCGCGTCGACTTGTGCGAATAAAAACAGGAATATCTTTAATTCTTTTATAGTGAATATGCTATTTAAATCGGTGTTTACACTACGTTAGTTAACATGAGAAACATCAGACTTGAAACTAGGGTCCGCTTGCTTTAATCCAATACGTGATAGGGAAAAATCAGACGTTTTACCCTTATATCGCAGACATTGTTTTACTGTAGTGTACATAATAGCCTTAATAGCCATAATAAATTGTGTACTGACATTTTGACTTAACATTTTTTGCCAAAAAGAAACGGCCTGTTAAATTATTTTTCGAAATCTATGAATACACAGTAAAGCTTCCGCTTAGAATTTAATGTTTTAGCAATAATAGAGTGTAACTAGAGATTGCTTTTTTGAAAAAGCGCTTGTCTCACCATTTGTGTGGTCGTAGGGAGGAAAAGAAATAATGGAGATGAATGTTGTAGTTTCGGACTGGAGATGAAGCAACATTGACTTTGAAATTTGACCTATTAACCTGTAGACAATAGTGGACATGTATTTCATAAGATGAAGCATTGGAGTTCCTCCTCCAAAATGACAACACAAAAAGACAAACCTTGATCAAAGACCAACCTGCATCCCAAGTGTGAAGTACCTGGGCCCATGCTTTCTTCAGTTATTGAGCGGAAACCATCTTTCAGGGCAAGGTGTCATGACCATCCTGTATACCAAGTATGAAGTTCCTGGACCCAAGAAGTCATCAGTTATTGAGCGGAATCCTATTTTTCAGCCCAATGTCACCGTGTCCTTAACCACTGTGACATTGACCTAGTGACCTCAAAATAACAACTTCTATTTGGTCAAAAAAGTCAAGTTCTTGTTAGTTAATTACAGAAGATCCACTTGCAGTATATAAGTATTACAGAGTAACATATCCGCATTAAAAATAAATAGGTCTTTTGATACCTTTATCTACATTATACCTGCTTGATGTTTGTCAATTGCAGTAACGTTGGGTCTCAACTGTTCTTTATAGTAGAGTGACAAACAAACCACCGCTATATCGTCCCTTATTTGCATTTGCAGATTTATATCAAAATATATATGTTTATTCATATAACATTTAAAGTCTAAATTGATATGCGAGTCCTTATGCAATCAAGTTTCCTGGATAAAAATAACGTCATAATCCTATATATTAGAGACAAACTCTTCTTGACTTCCCTTACGTGCAGAAGGTAGCATATATGGCGGAAGATCAATCACTTTGCCGTCACTGTACACTTTGTGAAGCTGGCCTTTAAATAATCCGTTGACCCTGACCGTATGGCCAATGC
Organism: Clinocardium nuttallii; assembly: GCA_031471495.1. Taxonomy (NCBI): domain Eukaryota; kingdom Metazoa; phylum Mollusca; class Bivalvia; order Cardiida; family Cardiidae; genus Clinocardium; species Clinocardium nuttallii. The sequence goes on along the minus strand of JAUELF010170418.1, from coordinate 9,800 downwards.
CTTTTTGCTGATTGGTGGTATATCCGACTGTCCCGCGCTGCCTGCGGACACTGTATGGCGTCATTGAGTGATCTCTTGACGTCTTGATCGGACGATTTATGCCGAACCTGTTCTCGCTCGGAATAGTAGTGAAATTTCATTACGATGGCCCCTTGGTTTTTAGCGTGATGGTCATGCTGCTGCCGTTCAATCCCTTTTATATGTTCGGATCATTTTGTTCGGGTATACCATAAACATAAGATTTGTCCGCAGTTATCGGGCTTTAAGATCTACAATCATGTTGGCCATGTCAGCGTTTGGTTTCTCTTAAGTTTCCGATTGAGTCTCTAGATTTATGCATGAGCTGTGTAGTTGTTGGATCTGTTCTTTGGCGGATTTTACCTGCGATGTTTGCTTGTCAAATTCACTACAAATGAATGAGTCAACAGTTTTATTTCATAAAAATACTTACCTGTCATTATACTATGGATCTCTCAAATCCGGTCCGCATATATACTTTTGCTCTCTGCAAAATAATCTTTCAAAACGGAATAATATAAGATTACCGACAAACCTGCGCTCCACTTCCGCTATGTACAAACCACATGGTTCAGTTTTTCCTTTCTTGCGAACGTGTTCGCACGTTAGTTTTAAGATCGCAAAAGAAATGTTTGCGTTTATTATAAGGTTTCTCTAAACTTTCTCATGATCTTGGATGGAATTATTAACCAGGATGTATTGCTCGATGGTGAGGATAACATTTTATCTAAGGACGGAACAAACCCGCCTTCACCTTAGGAGATTGATGTTTACCCGAGCACATCGGCACATCGTCTAGCAGCTCCTTCAACAAGAAGAAAATGTGTTCAAAATAAGAAGAGTTAGCGAAAAGGTTTTCGACTATGGAAAACATGTTACAAACTTTAATTAAAAAATACCTCTACGTCACAAAGACGAACGGTTGATTCCGACACGGATTCGGATGATGATGCCGTCAGAATGTCGTTGTTTGCGTGTAGCCAGATTTCACCACAAAAGACAAAAGTTGCACATGACAATGCTGAATCGTCGGCAGAACAATACAAATGCTTGTTCGACATGTTCTGAGACGATGCTCTCGTTAAAAAAAGACAGAGAAGAAAGAGTGGATTTCTCTGGACTAATCACAAATGGAATTTTGAAATCCAGCTACAGATGAAGATGTGTCACCCCAGTTTCCCAGCGGATTCAGAATCGGAAACATTGCTAGAAGTCCCTTTGTTAGACCCTCTCGTGGAATGTTGTCTCACCAATCGATATGGTATCAAAGTCTCCTTTATTGCAGCTATTTAGGTAGCAGCCCAAAGTGGTCGAAAAGATTGGATACAAAGGCCAATAAGCGGCCATACTATATCTAGTTGTACAAATGTACATACAACAATCTCTCTGTAATGTTCCGCAGTTTCTTGAATCTAATGATTTTGATAAAGCAAAAGCTACTCAACAAGCAAAAGATATGTTTTGCAAAGTCGACAAAATGCCTTGACCAAATAGGGAGAACAGGGGCTTTTCATCATATAATACGACGTACAGTAGCCATGTCGGATTAATTATTATAATGAACAGTATGACAATATTTAATTATTATAATGAAAACAGTATGACAATATTTAATTATTATAATGAACAGTATGACAATATTGAATTTCAAATTTACCCTTATCTGGGAATGGCGTTTTAGAAGCCCAATTAGAGACTGTGTTCGAGTCGAGGAAGGAAAAGAAGAGTCAAATGGAAGATGTGTTGCCTGATTTAAAAACCAGTGGAAAACCCCCATCAGACCGGAATAATTTTCGGATCGCCAAATTATAAAATCGGAGGAATATATAGCTACAATAACAAACCCAGGGGTGGCTACTCAGCTAAACGTCCATTTCCTCAGGGACCAGCCAGAGGAAAATCCAGTCCAGGACTGGGAAAGCCAGTCGAAAATTGACTATGTAAGTATTATTGCAAACAAATGCAGAGATTTCTAACACGGGAAGACTGTCCATTTTTCTTGTCGAGTGGGAGGAAATAACCACCGACATATGGGTTTGGGAAATAAGAAGAAAAGGGTACACATTATAATTTAACCCAAACTTTCAAGGGTTAATCAAACAAAAGTGTCTATGGCAACTCAACATTATATTCAAAAAGAAATAAACAGCACGTAACAAAAAAGACTAATGTTACTCTTCAAAAGGTTTTTCTAAAAGAACTAGAACATGACTGGCTAAGTCTTGGAGGAGCGGAACGCAAACAGATTTCAGAAGCAAATTCAGAAGATTCGCTAGCTGGTGTCATGGAAGGGATATCGATCCCTATCATCAATGGTTACAGATCAATGCTGTCATCAGTGTTGGATCATGTTGAAAAAATACCCATTGGTAAACATCCTTGTGTTATTCGTCTGACCTGTGCCAGAATGGGATTTGCTTCTCGTTTTAGGATTTTTGAAAACGGCTCCATTTGAACTGTTCAGTGAGACGTCCCTTAAACTATTGGCATTGAAGACCTAAACTTTAGTGGAGATTATAACTCTTCGAAGATGCAGCGACTTGCAGTTCTTACAAGTTGGCATGGGATCTGCTAATGTCACGAAACAAGGGGTATTTTTTAGAAGAATGGGTCTTTCCAAGCAGGATCGTCCGAATCATATCGGTAAAACATTGTTGTCCCAGCGCTGCCACAGAACAAGCTTCTGAACCCAAACTTGCTTCAACATAATATATCTATAGGTGCTACCTATTTACGGAAAAACAGTAAGATGATTGGAAATAGAAATTAAAGAGCATACTTTGGCAATAAAAAATGATTGACAAGACGATATTAATGTTAGTCTCATGTTTTCTGAAAAATCACAAAATGTTCGGAATTCGTTTTCCTGTCATCTATTATTACGAACAGAAAATAATAAAGTAAAGACTTTCATAAAATCAATGAATAACATTTATAATGAACGAAGTTTAAACATGAGGGCCAATATGCTTAAGGTCCTTAATCAATTACCTATATTATGGTAAAGACGCAAATGTGTAACAGCCCTTTCTGATGCCATGACTGGAACAAAATATGTAAGGGGTCACATCTCTGCTTAATCCTTTTTCTAAAAGAGAAGGTTTCTGACACCTTTGCAGCAGACGACTTAGGAAAAGATTGTCGCCAAAGGTACAATTGTTCAATATTTGAAAGTTATCCTTTATTAACAATATTTAATAAATACTTATACTTTGTATGAGTGAATATATAGCTCATGCATAGCAATTTGAGGTATTTAATGTTAATACCACTTTTTGTGCGGAAAACGACGGCAATCCAGTCGACGTTACGCCAAATGAAGTGTTTACGGAAGGTTAACAGAGGTTTTTAGACGAAATGATAAAAGTGAAGACGATGTCACCTTGTCCGAAAAAAAACACATAGACCGGTGACAATATCTAGGTGGTTATCTGAACTGATACAATTTTGTTACAAGCAGAAAAATGAAGATCCGGGTAAATCCATATTGGGCTCTTTTTAGCGGCGCCTCTCTACAACAGGTCATGGAAACGGCCGATTGGTCTAGGGAGAATTTGACCTTTTCTTCTTTTTCTTATTTCTGCTTAAATGTTTTTGAGATTTCTGGCTTGACATGGATAACTAGATATCGTACATTCACTCTATTGAAACATAACCTCTACTTTAATGGTTTAAATTAGTTTATTCCTCTCTACTCGAATTAATGGCTTACCCATTGTATCACGTGACAATTGAAGGGTGATTTTCTGTTTCCTGGGGACACATCAGCGCTATGCTCTCAATATTTCTCATAATATCTATTATGGTATTATTCAAAGAATTTCCCTGTATCAAGGAGTGCCAGAATGATAAGAAATTACTGGAATTCACACTCTGTCAATACTATGGAAAGAGTTGGGCACACAAGTGGTCTGAAACGGGGTAAAAGAAGTAGGACAAAAAAAAGTGCAATTTTACCCTTTACTCCATAAATCCCCAAACAAAAACGCAGGGGGTTAGTGTAAAAACGAAGAGCTGCTTAGACTCAAAACGATGGGCAATATGTGGATGCAGTTAGAAATACCATATTTCCAGCTCCTTTTCAAGCAATCTTGGACGCAAAAAAGCTGATATTCAAATTTATCTCTGAATTCATGCCTAGCTCCGCAACCAGTGTTGTCAAACGCCTGTCCCTATACCAATGAACCAGAAAGAAAATTGGGTTCAACCGAACAGTTCAAACCCATGCTGAGAGCTTACCTTTCACATTTACGAACATTAAAATCAATCATTTACCCAAAAAGTACCCACAACTTACTATTTATCATTATTTTCTATTTATGAACTCCGAATGTCCCGAATGCAACTGGTATGCCACCTTATCTGAGATTAAGGAAAACAGTCACTGTATGTCGTAAATTGACTTTTCTTTTCGTAAATCACGGAACATATTCGCAAATTAAAAATTATTTTCGCATTTGGCGCAAATGGCAAACGACAGCACGGGCCCTGCAAGTTTACCCCACCAAAAAGTATGTATTGCTGAGGACATTGTGACACTTGCAAAAAAGTCTGGACCGATGATGTCGGAGTTTCTTTTATGTATAACTAGGCTGTCAACCGTTATTTCGCGATTACGATTTGAAATATATTATAGTCTATGTGTATTAGCTAGCCTCTTGTCTAATTACATCTTGTTTCCTTGAAACATTTTTCTCCAAATAAATTAAGATTGTATTCTATGGGTTTAGTCCGTGAAGAATTGATATCATTGAATCATTAGAGCGTATGACCCCTTGATTTCTATTCAGTCTGTTGATTGGTTCGCTACAAATATGTATTTTATTCCTTTAAAACTACTTCAAAAGATGCAGTTTTGAAACTTAATTATCTATTTCTATTTACTACATATTATGTATTATCAAAAGTGTCCACCGATTATTGTATGTACTGGTTGAGAAATAAAAGAAGCCATCAAATATAATTTCGCACCTTTGGTATCATACAATATAGACTAAATGTAAATATCGTATTCCCCGAATTGCATGGTAGTTCGTTGTGGCAGAGGGTGCACTATAGCAGAACCATCAAGTGCAATGACTTTATCCCCTAGTTCTTTATCTTGATAGTGGTTAAAAGTTGTTAACTTGTTTGATACTTATACAGTTTCCATTGTCACCAACAGCAGCCATGACTGCGTCACAAAGGTGAATCACATTCTCTTGATCGGTAGAATAAAGAGCTTTGAGAAGGGGCTTTTATGTAAAACTAAATACATTTTCAAGTTAAACACATTTCAGTTATTTTGTTTCCAGTTCCTATTTAGGTCAAATTATCGCTATTTCATCGATGATTTATTTTGTACATAAAGACATTAAATGTGTTTAACTTGAAATTGTATTCAGAGAATATCATATATACATCAGTCTGTAGACAGTTAATGTTCGATGATAAGATATGGTAATTTATTTTTTAATAAAACCAGATGTTGATCATTTTATCATTGATTTAACATCTTAAATTCATTGATTGATCAGAATGTCTGGTCCAACATCATGCTTTTACTTCACATAGCACACCTTTTCTAAACAATTGTATTAATCAGCCGGACAATAATGCTATTGCGCCAATGAGGAAAGCACTTCTACCATTCTTCAAGTATTTGGTCCAGATCGATCCCGGATCTGCCGCTCGCGAGGCCCATGCTTTTTATTATGTAAGTTTTATAAATTATTTAAACACATGCTATAGACTCTACTTTTCATGCCAGGCTTTTTTATATACCTTTATGCATAAAACATAAAAACAAACCTAATATATAATTTTCATTGCAGGAGCTGCTACACTCGATCCCAGATCTAATGGTAAAATAAGTATTGTGGCGTTTACCTATATATTCCTGACAAACACGAGTGGAGCGATTCTTGGAATTTTAGCTTTCGTTTTGTTCAAACCAGGTATTTCAAATCATCGATACGGGTTCGACTGTTGGCATTTGAGAAATAAAAGACCATTCGTTGGCATATTTTCTCTCGAATCTTCGTTAAGTATATGGCCACGGCGGGTCATTTTCCATTTTTTTTCAGTTATATCACCGCGAGTAGTTCGCCTGACCATATGTTTCATGGCACCAGAACTCTACAACAATTTGCCATGACAATTTGCTGCTAGACACAATGGATATAAACATAACAGACAAACAACCATTGACCATGTCGTGGTTCGAATTCACAAGATTAGTTTTGATAGGCCTCGTTGTAACTGATTGAGCTATCGTTAGGCCACTTCGGATTGCTTGGTGGAATGTCATCTACCAATGAGAGCAAACGCATGAAAACCTACCCGTTGGAGGTTTAGCACTTAAACAGCAGGTTTCATGTCCGATAACGTAGTTGCAGAGTCGCCTTGTGTTAGACAGTAATTATTATATGGGAGAGACAATAATGACGCTTTAATAATATTTGCAAACCCCCGAGTGTTAATTACCTTTCGGAGTACCTCTACTGTATATTAGGTTGCTATCCCTTTAGAGTACTAAAACTGCCTCTGTGTCAATCGTCGATCGACAACATTACATCTGATTCATTGGTTTCAGGATGAATAATACCAGTAGTGAATGTAAATAATCCAGGAATCGTATAGCACTGTTGGTCAAAACTGTAGATTGGAACCCACGGCCCCTGAAATTATACATCGTTAGAAATAAAAAGATATATTTATCCACTTCCTATATTGATTGATTGATTGGGATTTATCTCAGTTTTCAATATTGTTTTATCATATCATGGGGGCCAGTTCACCTACTGGCTTTCTCACACCAGTACTCTACATAACATTCTTTCTAAGCAAGTAACTGCTTTTTCACATTGACTGTTTGTTTAAAGAGAATGACGCATTTCACAGTGAAATTTGTCAAAGGTTTAACAAAGGTCGGAACGAATGTTAAACGACATTGGGTTCAAACTCACAACAGCTGAATAGACAGCCCACGTCGCTACCGACTGAGCTACAGAGGCCCGGCTCTTTGATATAAACAAGTGTCGCCATACGCATCTGTATGTCTGTCTACCATTATATGGAACTGGTTAGTCAACAAGACCCAAACTCTCCAAATCCAGGTCATATGTATTCGATTAATGTAGGATCTACGGATGTTTAGTTGTGTTTCTGTTTATGTAGGTAAAGGTGGTGTTTATGAAGATGCACTTGCATCAAAGACAACAACTGCTATGGAAACTCAGGATATATTTGCGGATTTACTCAGGTGGGTCATACTCTCACAACGAATGCTGGGCATTTAATTAAGTATCTGCCGACGACAATCTTTCTAGTAATATGAATTACAAATTATTGTCGAGAATAGATAGGTTCAAATAGTAACAAGATATGTCGGTGGACAGCATGTTCGACTATACACCGCGTATTCATTCAAGCATTATTTCAGTTTATTGCCTTTAATTAAGTACAATTAAATCATAAATATACTCTATAATGTAAAAGCAAATGAAAATATTTATAATATATTTTGAATATATATAATTTAAAAAATCAATTGTATAAAAATAATTAAACAAGAATTACGCGTAATTAAATGTCTCGCTGTCCCCAGCTTTGACTATCAAGGCAAGCTTTAAAGACAAAAAGTAAAAAACAACAACCGCAAAGTTAAAAAATACAATGAGTTAAAAACACAACAAAAAAAATCGAGCTAAACGCAAGGTTCATAAATAAAAGGAATTAAAACAAAATTGAGCTAAATGCAAAGTTCATAATTACAAGAAATTAAAAAAAAAAAGATTGATCTATGCAAATTAAAACACCCCAAGAAATTAATAAAACAAAGTGTTTCTATATAGAAGGTCACAGTGACCTTGACCTTTGACCTACTGACTCCAAAGTTTATAGGAATCACCAACTTGCTATGAAGAATGTCCATACTAAGTTTAAAGACCATAGGCCTAGGCGTATGTTAGTAATACGGGTAAATGCTAGCTTGCACAAAAACTTTAACCATGAACTGTTTCTATATAGAAAGTCACAGTGACATTGACGTTTGACCTACTGACTCCAAACTGTGTAGGCATCCCCAAGTTGCTGTGATGTATGTCCATACCAAGTTTGAAGATCATTGGCCTAGGCTTATGTATGTTATAAGGGTAAATGCTAGCTTGCACAACAACTTTAACTGACGCCGACGCCGACGCTGGCGCCGGTGTGACTACAATAGCCCCCCTTCTTCGAATAGTCGAGCTAAGAAATGCCACTCATCAAATGCATCAAAAATACAACATCATCTTTTAATACAGTTACACGAGGTCTAGTATTATCACTCAGGAAGTGAGTAGTGTTAAACTATTTCATACACCCACCAAATCTACAGCAGACGACTTTGAAATTATATAGGAAAATATATGAAAGACCTCTATAGATGAAAGTATAAATATTGAATGGAGTTGAATAGATTTTGGTTAAAATATTAAAATTGCTCGCAATGAATCTGTTGCAGACGCGCGCAAATGTGTCTTCGTACGGGAACGGGTTAAAACAGTATGCCACTGCTAAGTGGTAAGATTAGGACCAAGGACAACTTAAGAGTTAACTTCCCCAATCGCTACTTGTACCTCAGTTTTAATTTAATACTACTTTTATTTTTTCAGAAACATTATTCCAGAGAATCTGTTTGAAGCAACATTTATACAAACACAGACGAAATACTTAAGTAAAGGTATTGCAGTAAATGGTTCAACAAATATGTCTTTCGTCATTGAAAAGGAGCTGGGAAAAGGCGGTGGCGCAAACCTTTTAGGTAGCTTATCAAATGTTTCAAGTCATTAGGTGGTGTAAGTACTGGACACTTACATGTTAAAGATAGGTCAAACCGGGCCATGCTGCGAGAGCATACACATGAGGATCAGTAAAGCCTGTGCATATGCACATTGTTGCGCGAACATCTTCATTGTCCTTTTACGGGTAAACTATCCTAACGTGTTACGTCTGAAAAAAAGGCTATACGTGTAACTATATTGTTTGACTGTTAACACTCATTGATCCCAAAATGGAGATTATGAAGAACTAGTTCGACTTATAATTATGACTCCTTTTTTTAAATACTTAAGTAGTGCAATGCAAATGTATCATGACACCTGTCCGTCCTTCACTGCTAAAATATTCCAATGAATATTACTTGACAGAAGTCTCATGAAACCTTTCAATGACTAAAATCCGGACATCCGAGATCAAGATCAGCCTACGTGGATGCGCTGATTATGGCGTTACATGGCCAAACAATGAATATTACGTTAGTCAAATCACCTATTCCATGTATAATATAGTGTGATGTCCCAGGTTAAGCTAACATATTGTGCAGATTACTGTTAGCATTATAGTTTGTATTATTTGCGGTTTTACACCATTTCCAACAACACGAGTTCACTTATTCATGATAAACAAACTTGTACTGGGCTAGATAATGTGCAATGTCCAAGGGCACTCAAAAGTGACCGCAACGACTAAGGATCGAACCTTGATACGCGGTACAAAATCCCCGATGCTTACCACTCGGCCACGACTGATTGATGTTGCACTGTCATTCCCAAGATAAATGTTTTAGGTCATTTAGAATACAGCATCCTCTCCGACGGTACGTTATTCAACATTTTACTCCGTGCATAGGAACAGGAACAATAAGGCTGTTAAGAACACTGTAGGTTCGGATTAACCTGTACATCCGATCCGCTACACAAGTACATAGAAGCGTCTAGCAGCGGTATGCAAATATCTTGTGAGCATTAGGGATCCTGATC
>JAUELF010170307.1:0-14667 GCA_031471495.1 Clinocardium nuttallii | reverse complement strand
AGACGTAAACAAGACGACGTTGAACGCAGACGACGTAGAACGTAGACGACATAGAACGCAGACGACGTAGAACGCAGACGACGTAGAACGCAGACGAAGTAGAAAAGACGACGTAGAACACAGACGAAGTAGAAAAGACGACGTAGAACGCAGACGACATAGAACACAGACGACGTAGACGCCAAAAAGCCAGACGACGTAGAACGCAGACGACATAGAACGCAGACGATGTAGAGCGCAGATGACGTATAACGCAGATGACGTAGAGCGCAGACGACATATAACGCAGACGACGTAGAACGCAGAGTACATAGAAAGCAGATGACGTAGAACGCGGACGCCGTCTAACACAGGTGACATATAATAGAACGAAGACGACGTAGAAAGCATACGACATAGAACACAGACGACGTAGAACGCGGCATAGAACACAGAGGACGTAGAACGCGACATAGAACGTAAATGACGTATAACGATTTTGAATCCAACAACTTTTTTTAAAACAAACATACATGTAGAAGAGGGAGAAATTACTCCTTGAAAACATTTTCTTTTCACTGTCATAGCATTCAATTTTTCAATAACATTAAACAAAACTATGTAACATATTGCTTTAGTGTTGAGTTCCAGACAGTTTTCGTAATGCCTCGCTTGTGTAGTGGTAGAGCATGGGTCTCGATTGCGGTACGCCGCGGGTTCGATCCCTGACTGGGTCATACAAATGATAGCAATAATGACTGCCCTTTGTGACGCGCAGGGTTGCCAGATTAGCATTACGAATTCATTGCTGGTGTCAGGATAAATAGACCAGTAGTATTTATAACATACCAGGGAAACGCCGTGATATACCTGATTTAAAAAAAAAATACGGCATAGAACACCAAACAATCAAACAATTCCGACCCTTTTTAACAGTATATCACGGAAATCACTGATATGAATCACTCTCTGTGTCTGTTTCCTGCTTCATGTTTAAATTAACATTTCAGTCGTCGGAGAGAACGATACCGTCTTTAATTGCACAGATGGTGACAGGATTGCGGTCGTTATTAAGACGAATGAATGTATTAAACACGCATTGCCGATATGTTCTAATCGTGGCACTTGCGTAACTAAGTCTGTGACATCCCACGTAAGTCAGTTTATTTTATCGGATATCTAAATAAGGGTCGTTTAGCATGTTCTTGAATACTTACATCACACGCTTACCCAATGTTGTGGATACTCATAAGAATCGTGTCAACGAGACGATTATTTTGAGTACCCGCAACATAGGGTTTGGTTGGATAATAAGAAAGATACTGTGGTGGGGAGAAGAGCAGTACACCATCCTTATCTGGACCTCTATGTTAGTGTATGGTGTTGTGTTGTTTTACTTGTGTATAATAGTTCACTTTATCCTTTTCCACATACATCATATCTGCAGCAGTCGACTTTTAAATGAGCCGTTTCGCTAGAAAACCAACAATGTGGTTTCTGCGTAAAGTATCTAAACATGCCGTGCAGGCTAACCTGGACAGACACTTTTCGCCTCTTGTGGATTTTCCGTTTAAGGAATCATTTCTCTATACCTATATGCCTCGCAGACGGACAGTGTCGGCCCGGATCAGTATGCGCGGATAGCGCAGGCTGATCTGGTGGATATATTACGGAGATGCCTTATTGTTGGTTTTCTCGCGGGACGGCTCAAATGTGTATTAACACATGTTGAAAACCTCTATAAATGAAAGTATGACTAATGGATTTATCCGAAAATATTGTGACAAGAGTAGAAAGTGCCCATTATGAGTCGTCTCCTATAAACGCGTCAGAAAGCGTCTATTTGAGGGTTACATATTCTGCTCGAAACCCTGAATATAAGTACTAATAAACAGTCAACTCTGCTAACGCCAATGGTAATGTGGGTTTTTCCCCAAACAATACAAATTAGCATAATTGCCTTTTAGTTATGAAAATAGTCGAAAACTGTTATATAATGAAAACATGTGACGCCCGACTTTGAACATGGCAGAGTCTACGTTAGGAAATTCAGTGCTGAGACGGTTAACAACAATACTTTTATAAAAAAGAGTTTTTCCATAGTTGCCTATATAAATGTTTCCAAATTTGTCTATTGTCTACTTGCTGCCTTTAGGAAAGGGTTAACAACTTCCATATACTTATACGATGGTTCAATTGCCAAAGAGAGACTATCAAATGGTGTATCCCAGAATCTTGTTCAAAGACTTTAAAAAATGGCAGTAATTGCTGCCCTCATTGGCGCTCAGGATTGCGGGGTTAACATTACGACTAACTAGCTGGTGTCAGGATAAATTGACAAGTAGTACGGGTAACTTACCCATGCAACGCCGTGATATAATGGAAACATTGTTGAAAGCGGCTGTAAAAAAAACACCAAAAAAAGTCAGAATCTTGTATTTCAGGACACATTCAGCTGTAAATGTTGTGAGGAATATACAGGACCCCTTTGTGAACATCAAACTAACATCGATGTATCTAACTGTTTACATACCAACTGCCAAAACGGAGGGACGTGTAATGACTCTATCCCTAGAGGTTAGTTGTGTATCCCAATCTCATCTAATAGTTCGCTGTACATGTGTTGGAACACACATCTGACGACATCGCATAGAATGTCGTCTCAACTTGACCTTATGCGCTTAAAAAACTCATGAGCACGTGCTCGGTTTTTATGTCCAATAAAATCGCACGATACAATAAACAACTCCTCTGTTATACACTCAGAGTACTATACAATCACCGCTTCTCTATAATTGTATCATACCTGTTTGTTTACCCAATTATTTGGTAAGCGATTATTTGATTGGCTGACGCAAAGGTCAATCTAACGACCTATACGGTGCAGTCTTCAGATAAATATTTACGAGCGAGCGTCGTTAAGGTCTGGTTTTAATGAGATTGGTTATATCCCTGACCATTGGGACGTGTGGTCAGACTTGTTCTTCTGCAAATTCAATTTGATTGTTTTTAATATCTTCCTATGTTCAATATATATGCCGCTCGGCAATGTACATATGTTTAATCCTTTCCCACCTGAATGAAGAGGCATTTTGATACATCTACAGCAGGCGACTTTTGAAAACATTGTGGCAAAGGGAGAAATTCCTCATGATGAGCAATTTCTCCGTTTACCTCATTTTTTTCAACTCTATTTGATAACTATATACTATCTTTAAGTCTTTGTATATGTTTGCCTAAATATGTTCGAAGTCGTCTGCTGGAAATGTGTTACATGTGGTAAAGGGTTACTGATTGTCAATGTTACACCAGACGTCAAATAGATCAACTGTGCTGACTGTTTTGAAATTTAAATTAAAAACAGATGTTAAAGTTTCTGAAAGTGTCCGAAAATGAATAAACTCAAACGTTTTAACTCGCAAATCCACTATAACAGTATCATCAAAATTACATTAACCGTCTTTCATTTGCAGGAGAACCAAACAGTACAGATGTCATCAACTCTACACGGTGTGAATGTGGGCCATATTTTACGGGGCAATATTGTGAAACTCGGATGGATAGCTGTAGGTCAAATCCGTGCCAACGTGGAGTCTGTGTGGAGAAACCACCATCATATCAGTGCTACTGTCTACCAGGTACATGTAACGTTCATTGTATCGGTGTTACTGTGTAATAGGTATCGTACAACCTAATTTAGTGTAACTAAGTATAAGGTAATGCACATCATACTGGGTATCAGGCAACGTTCGTCATATCAGTGTTACTGTGTTCCGTGTAACGTACATCATATCAGTGTTACTGTGTTCCGTGTAACGTAACATCATATCAATGTTACTGTATTCCGTGTAACGTACATCATATCAATGTTACTGTGTTCCGTGTAACGTACATCATATCAGTGTTACTGTGTTCCGTGTAACGTACATCATATCAATGTTACTGTGTTCCGTGTAACGTAACATCATATCAGTGTTACTGTGTACCAGGTAATGTACATCATTTCAGTGTTACTTTGTACCAGGTAACGTACATCAAAGCAGTGTTAATATATACCAGTAACGTTTATACTATCAGTATTAATCTGTGGTACATGACGTACATCATATCAATGTTAATCTGTAGTACAAAACGTAGATCATATCAGTGACACTGTGTACCAGGTAACGTTCATCAAAGCAATGTTATTGTGTACCAGTTACGTTCATCTTATCAGTTTTAAGGCACTCATATCAGTGTAAATGTGTACATGTTTCAATAACGTACATCAATCGGTGGTACTGTGTAACAGGTTACGTACATCACATCAGCATAATTGTGTACCAGGTAACGTACGACCTCTCTGTGCCACTGTGTACCAGGTAACGTACGACCTCTCTGTGCCACTGTGTACCAGGTAACGTACATTATATCAGTGATACTGTGCAACAGGTAACGCACGACCTATCAGTGTTACTGTGTATCAGGTAGCGTACGACTTATCAGTGTTACCAGGTAACGCACATCATATCGATGGTACTGTGTACCAGGTAACGTACGACTTATCAGTGTTACTGTGTACCAGGTAACGTACGACTTATCAGTGTTACTGTGTACCAGGTAACGCACGACTTATCAGTGTTACTGTGTACAAGGTTGCAGTATATCATATCAATGTTACTGTGTACCAGGTAGCGTATATCATATCAATGTTACTGTGTAGCAGGTAACGTACGACCTATCAGTGTTACTGTGTACTAGGTAACGTACATCATATCAGCGTTACTGAGTACCAAGTAACGCACGTCATATCGATGTCACTTTGTAACAGGTTACATACATCATATCAGTGTTACTGAGTACTAGGTAACGTACTACCTATCGGTGTTACTATGTACTAGGTAGCGCACATCATATCAGTGTTACTGAGTATTAGGTAACGTACGACCTATCGGTGTTACTATGTACTAGGTAGCGGACATCATATCAGTGTAATTGTGAACCATGTTACTTAGTTTTCTAAAACGGTAACACTGATGTGATATGAGCCGGCCTGCGAGAAAACCAACATTATGGCATATGCGTTATGTATCGACCAGAGCAGCCTGCGAGGGATAGAGGAATGATTCCTGGGGCGAAAAGTGTCTGTCCGGGTTAGCGTGCACGGCATGTATAGCCTGTTCGGGTCGATACTTTACGCAGAGACCACAATGTTGGTTTTCTCGCTAGGCAGCTCATATCACATCAGTCTTACCGTTTTTGAAAACGTATAAGACGTCTTATTAAAGTTGTAAATGAAGTTCGTGTCTCAGTCCTTTGAATACCAAATAACCATTTTCAACTTCATGTTGGATTGTATATTTGGATAATCTAAGTTTTCAATACAGTGGAACCTATGCATAAAGACATCCCATAGCAACACAACAATATGGTCTTTGTCCATACGTGGTCTTTAATTAAAGGGTTATTTAAACAAGGAACTGAGTAGTTGGAAAACTAAATGTGTGATGCTTCTGGGAATCTTTTTTCCACGGTGGTATTTAGCACAGATTTCTCAAAGATAGAAGAGCCGTCTCCCGAAAAAACAAACACTGTGGTCTCATCGTAAAGTATCGACCTGGATAAGCCTAAGTATGCCGCGCAGGCTTAACCGGATAGACACTTTTCGCCTCTTGTGGATGTTCTGTTCAGAAATCATTACTCTATACCTTTATCCCCCTCAGCCGGAATGTACTGGCTCAGATTAGTTTGTTCGGACTGCGCATGCTGATCTGGTCGATACATTAAGCAGATGCCATAATGTTGATTTTCTCGCGGAACGGCTGAGTTTTTGTTTTTTCATCACAGAACAGTGTTTATTTCTTTTGACTTGTACGTAGGGTATACCTATTCATTATAGAGGTCCTGATCATAGTATGGACCTAGATAAAGAGTTCTAATCGAATGTATTAGCGCTGCGTTCTTTGGTGTAATCAATGTCTTAGTTTGATATAAAATCCCTACGCACATGTACGAATTTAAAAAGTTACCACGTGACAGTTATTTAGTAACGTACTTTCCGCTATTATGAAATAATGATTATATTCCATAGGGTGTGTTTGCATATCAAACGACTTGTGAGACTTTTATATACACTCTAACAAGTAAAATTAATACCTTTCCAACATGAAGACGACCTTTAAAAATATCTTTGAAAAAGGAGAAAATACTCATTAAGCTCTCATTTATTTATCAATGGTTCTTTCATTTACAGAGACAGAATTTCAATAGTTTTTACTAAATTATTTTTCAAAGTGGTCTTTTGCTATATGTTGTATCTGGGAAAGGGTTATGTTATCATAACGTATACGCCAATGGAGAAAATATAGTGTTTTTAGTTTGGATTGTTTATCAAGCTCCCGTAGCTGAAGCGGTAGCCGATCCAGGGGCTTAGAGTTCGAGCTTCAGCTCGGCAAAATAATTTCAGACGTTTGACAAATGTTGCAGCGACAAGCATCTTCCGCAAATGTTAGAAAATCAGTCAGTTGCAGGAAAAACAAGAGTAGATGTACCGGTCGCCATGATATGAATTGTTAAAAATGGCGTTAAATCCAGATCAATAATCTCATGAGGTATCCAAATTCAGGTAGTTCCATCCATTTCAGGTTTCCATGGTAGCCAATGTGAAGAGGAATATGACGAATGCATTTCGAATCCGTGTCTTAATGGAGCCACCTGTGTAGACAGACTAGATAGATATACATGTGTCTGCACGAGAGGACACACGGGAGTTAACTGTGAAAAAAAGGTGAGAAAGCAATGACAGAGTTATCAATCTTTGTATTCTACTAATATTCAGTTAAAAAATAAAATAGTGCAGCGTGTTTCTGGTAAAGCAAACACACGGTGTTTGCGAACCATTGAAGTTACATATCCAACTGCGCATATGCGTAGTCTGATCTGGGGGTTCGTTGTGCATAATGTTAGGATAAGATAGTGTGAATACTGATTGTCCTGTCCGCGGACAAGCGCATACACCAATCGTTCCTCTGCCCTTTAAATTATAGGTTGTCCTTCGTGAATGTTCGTGGGTTTGGTGTACGTTAAACCCGTTCCCCACATTGATTAACTGTGAAGCGGACGACTTTGAAAACATTTACTCAAAATCTAGGAAATCTTTAGAAATGAAGGTATACTCATTTTGTTAAAGTTGAAAACGTTGTGGCAATGCTCGACCATTAATTGTTTTCCGACGATTGGCAATATTCATCGTGACAACAATGTAGCCAGTTGCCTGAGAAGCATTTTATGTACAGAACATGTGCGAGCAAGCCATGCACAACACCACGTTAATTGAACTGGTCCCCGTGATATAACTTAAATTCCAGCAATCGATCTGTTTTCAGGTGAATCTGTGCAGGCCTAACCCGTGTCATTTTAACTCAACATGTGTTAACCATGAGAATACGTTTTCGTGTACGTGTCCTAAAGGACTAACAGGTAAGATTATGATCTGATCACATTTTCTGCCTTTGTTTCGAAAATACGTTGCTGCAGTTGGGTTAAAATGCGTCTGTATGTGGGTAAGCATGTCCATTTCGAGGAAAATCCCCTTTACCCTTTCCCACATACAGCAAATCTGCAGCAGACGACTTTGAAAAAGCGTCTGCTGCAGATGCGTCAAAATGCGTCTATAGGTGGGAAAGGGTTAACATGTTATGTGCTAATCCCGAAAAGCCTGTGGACCAAGGATCCAAGATGATTACCATTTCGTTCTATGGAATGTCCAAACGGGGTTCGAACCCTGGTCTCCCGCTCATAAAGCGGACACTTTGAAACACAACAACAAGGAAAAGAAAACCCCTCACGCAGAGCAACAGATGGAGCGTCCGTTTGACAAAAGAAAGTCAGATGAAAAGGAAATTTTTATTACAAGAACATGGACATAGATAAAATTATGCTTAACTTTTCATTAAATATTTACATAGTGCATATAATTAAAAACTTCACCAAACAAAACAATTAATGCAATTAACGTTTTTAAAATAAAACAATTAAGAGAATTTACATTCAGAAATTCAGAATTTAATTGACGTAATATCATATAGTGATGACTTTAGGTAAAATCATTTTGAGCTTAGACAAAGACAAAAATGCAAATTTCTCTGTTTGCCATAATGTTTTCAAATATGTTTGATAATTACACTTTCATTTCCATAGTTTCCCTAATTGATACAATGAATGTATGTGGGATTGGATTAATTTCAAATCAAATCAAGCTTAAATTGTTACCCGGAAAGGGTATATAACATATAATATCCCTGCAGCAGCCGACTTTGAAACAATGTTCATACAAGAGAGTTTTATAACTAAATAGTGTTGGAAAGATTCTGGCAAATGGAGAAATTGCTCATTATGAGCAATTTCTTCTTTTGTCAGAATGTTTTCAAAAGTCATCTGCTGAGGAGGCATCAGAAATTTTCTATTCATGGGAAAGGTTTTAAAGCAAACACTTTCCCTTATATAGACAGAGTTTGAAGACTCTTCAGCTACAAATCAAAATTATAATTCAAATATAACAATTCTAATCTGCTGCCTTTTCAAAGCTCTGAACAAAGTCAAATTCAACAGTCTTTTTTATATAAAGTCATAATCTAAATTAACAATGTAATGCAATTTCTAATAATATTAAGTTATTTTAAAATTAAGATAAGTTAAAATTTACTTAAAATGGTCGGCTGATAATGGGTGGTAATTATGTGACCAAATCAAAGGTTAAATAAATGTGGTTGATTTTACCCTTTCCCATATACAGACGCTTTCTGACACCTTGGCAGCAGACGACTTTTGAAATATTGTGGAAAATGAAGAAATTGTTTATAATAAGCAATTAATCCATTTGCCACAATGTTTTCAAATTGATTCAATTATTGTGCTGTCATTTATAGAAAATGTCCATACTTTTGCCAGTATGTTTTCAAAGTCATCTGCTGTAGATTAGTTGTATGTGGGAAAGGTCTAAAGGTTTAGGTGAACCAACATGGATATTCTTTTTTGGATTTAACATTTTAGCTGTTCTGCAAAAAAACCAACATTATGAACTCGGCATAAAGTATCAACCAGGATCAGCCTAAGGATGCTGCACAGGCTTACCCGGACAGACACTTTTGACCTTTTGAGACGGAATCATGAATGTGTCAGCCCGGATAAGTCTACATGGACTGCGCAGACTGATCTGGGTTGATACATTAAGCAAAGGACATAATATTGGTTTTCTCACAGGACGGCTCATTTTTAAAATAATAAAAGTTTAGTTTGTTTTTGTAGTGACTGACATCAAGTTTTATAAATTTATCTCTTTCAAACAATTTTATTTGTATCTGTCTAGATTTCAACAGAAATGTCCAAATATGTTCACCTTTACCTGGTACTGTCTGCTTTTTATGATTCTGTAGCAGATAACTTTTGAAACAATGTGTAATGTAGAAGTGGCCCAAAAGAGAAAACTAATTTTAAACAATGTTTTGAACACTTATCAATATCAATATTTTCAAAGCAGACGAATCAGACTCCAGTCAAACCTGTGTTAAAGACCACCTTTGTATAGCAATTTCCTGTTTATAGCAACAACACTTTTTATTTCTGAACTAATTAATGACCCTGCAATTAAAGACCAACAGTGGTCAGAATGTTCTCTACCCATTGGTAGTCTTTAAACACAGGTTGGACTAAGTATATAATATTATAAGCAAACTACAGTTATCCAGAGCAAACTACTTTGGAAAAAAATGTAAATAAAATAGATTTTTTTTTCAAAACACCAATTTCTCATTTTTGCTAGAGATCACTTATTTGCATTTTCATGGTTAACCATACTTTCAACTCAACCCTTTCCCACCTATAGTCGCATTCTGATGGATCTACAGCAGACATAGTTTGAAAACATCAAAATGAAAATCTCGTCAAAACAAGCAATTTCTCCATTTCCTACAATGTTTTCCACTTTTGGTCATTAGGTTATCCATTCAATTAGAGATTTTCTATTTTTTTATGAAATATGTTCCGTCGTCTGCTGCAGAATTGTCACATGAGGTTAAGGGTAAATAGACTGATACATGTATCATAACAAAATAATATGGAAGAGTAAACAAAACATCTAATTTGATCATTTTATAAACAATATTTCTTATGTATAAACAAAAGTGTTCTGTGCCCCAGGAAAACCGGACATATGCAATCCATGTAGATCCACACCATCCTGCACTGTTTGCTATTTAGTCGATGATAAGTTCTGGGAACTTAAAAATTGTGTAAACGTATAGGTATGCTATTTTTGTATCAGTTAACAAGACAGTGAAGGCAGATAGTTATTTACACATATTGGATGTCCTGGAGCATATTTTTGTTTAACATTTGGAATAAAAGTAAATAAAGTAAATAATACAACTTATATCTTATTTGATTGTCTTATTTCACAATAAAAAATAACCAACCTATTTCTGTATGTTAAACGATATTATAAGAAATAAGAATTTACATCCCAACAAATGAATTAATTGCATATGAATGCTTATTTGATAATTTCATGTTATACGGGTTTATTGGTATAATGTTAAGAGCCATGCCCTACCAGGACCAGAACAGCAACCAAAGATCAATAGATTTTGCTCTGCAATTATAGCCAATTAACACTGGGAGGCTCACTTTCTCACATTAATCAAATCAGCAGCTGGGGACTTTGAAAATATAACTCTCTATAAATATAAGTATATTTATTTAATTGAGTTGAAAACATTGTGGTAAAAGAAGAAATTGCTCATGATGAGCAATCTCCCCTTTAGCCACAATGTTTTCAAATGTCTTGTGCTACAGATACGTAAAAATGTGCCATAACAGGTGCAGTCAAAAGATTGGTGTGTTTTTATGCCTCATAATGCGGTATAAAATAGTGCTTTTATGCCCGACACAAACCATGCGCTCCGATCCAAAATCTGAAACCATGTATTTGGTATGACACAGCACCCATAGAGTGCATGGATTCAAATACTGAGAGAATCCGTGCCATTATTAGGCGTAAGTCCAACGTTTGGTGTGCTTTTATTCCCAAAGTTACCAAAGAAAATTAAAACCAAAGTATCAATGAATTACTGTCGAAAGTCGCATAAAGCAGGATTCAAAAGCATTTTCCATAGATTTCTAGAGTCACTGAATGACTGAATGGCAAGATCTCAAATAAACTACAAAGATCCAGTCAGATCTTGGTGCTAAAAGCTTACAAGCATACCAAGCTATATTTTGATGGAGTTACATCTGTTCTGCTTGATGCCCTTAAAGTTTCTCTCTTTCATGGCTCTAATCCCCCTTTCCTATCTAAGATATCCGAGCTGCTTTATTTTTTTAAACTGATCTGGAATTTCCATTAAGGCACTTAATGCAAAGGCTGCTTGTGGATTTCGGCCTGTGTTCATCAATCTGTGATAGTCTACAAACTGGAAATTGTCAAACTTTCTCGACGGAAGTTGGTCATCGAATTCTTCCATCATTTCCCATGGTCCATCGCCAACACCAACCAGGATAATGGAGATCGGCCATTTTGATGCTTCAACGATCGCTTCTTTTGTTGCACGCTCTGAGGTCACCTGACCATCTGCGACAATAACTAGAATATGATACTGTGAATAGAAATAAATACTTGTTGAATATTTTTCTCTTTCTTCCCTAAAAGACAACTTTTGCAAAAGAAATGGGAATGGGATAGGAGGTCTAACCATTTCTAACATGTAGACGGATTAAGGCGAATCTGTAGCAGATTACCTTTGAAAATATTGTGGTAAAAGGATAAACTGCTTTTTATGATGAGTAAATCTATGTTTTCAATTATTTTCAATAATAATCATTTCATAGGGATATTTCATGTTTTTTGCCAAGATATTTTCAAAGTCGACTACCGACTTTTTGTCATATTTTGGGGATTTAATTAACAGTTTTTTTTCCAAAAGTCGTCTGCTCTATCACACCTGTAATGGTTCCTAATGAGAACAATTGGAACATCTTAGTAGAAGCCAGGTCTTCTTGATTGGAAACTGATAGATATATGGAAATATCTTTTTCTTGTGAGAAATGTTAGATTAATGGAGACGAGTATAAAAAGTTGATGATTTCTGCCAAAACGCGAAGGGAGATAAACCATGAGCTTGGCCATGTAAAATGGTACAGATGTTTGTTTGTTTTCAGTTAAGTACCAGAACCACCTATGCATCTGCACAGACTGATCAAGTCCTACACTGTTCACATATTACTTTCATAAACTTGTTGCAAGTTTCTGTCAACTTGTATACATATTGGTAAGAGGGAGCAGTGTAACTGTAGATTTGTCAAATTGCATTTACATATATATATATGGGAATCAGTTTAGAAAAGAAAATGTGGCATTATCTTTAAAACAATTGATTGATAACTTGTTCACTTTATGATATTTTGAGAGCTTCCTTTTAAGATAGCACCTTCTGTTCTTCTCTAAATAAGTTAACATACAGTCTCTCAACAAATACTTCAACTCAAACATTATTAAATGTGGCTTAAAATACATATCAAAATCAGGACGAAATCAAGAAGTTCTACCATGAAACTTTTAACTGTTTCCTATTATAATTATGTATGATATAATTTGACACTACTTTTGTGTTATTTTATATGCTTATATTATGTAAGTTGCCATCAACAAATATACAAGTTAATTAACTAAATTAAAATCCCCCGCCAAATTACCCATATGCCTTTGGCAGGGGATTATAATGGCCATAGACATTTCTATACCAATTTAGTCAATAAACTATCAAACTTGATAATCTTTCCCCACTTTGTTCATACTTACAGATCCGGTTTTCCTCACTATTTCTATAGCCCTGTGTATCACTGGGGCAAAGTTAGTCGGTCCTGCCAGCCTTACTTTTTGTGCTATTAGGTTATATGCATCTAGGACCCCATGAAAACCAACACAATCTCCCTGAAAGAAACAATAAAAATGTTTTTTTCCCCATTATTAACATTTTCCAATATACAGGTGCTTTCTGATGACTCTTAATCAGACAACTTCTGAAAACATTGTGGCAAAAGGAGAAATTGCTCATAATGAGAAGTTTATCCTTTTGTCACAATGTTTTGCACTCTATTTAATAATTGCTCTCACTTTTATAGAAAAAATTCCATATTTTTTCCAAAAATGTTTTCAAAGTTGACCACTACACCACCGAGAAGATGACGTGGTAGAACGTCCACCTTGGCGCTCGGAAGGTCCCTGGTTCAATTTCTGGCCAAGTCATATAAAAGACTTTATAAAGGGTATTAATGGCTGCCCTCCTTGGCGCTCGTTAGCATCACAACTGACTGGCAGGATAAATGGCCCAGAAGCACAGATTACCTTCTCAGGAAACACCATGATATATGTGAAGAATTGTTGAGAGTGGCGTAAAACATCAATACCATCAATCAATCATCATGATCAGACTGTGGTATTCTCAGATCAACTAATACATGTTAACCCTTTCCCTCATATAGACGCTTTCTGACACCTCTGCAGCAGACGGCTTTTTAAAAACATAGTGACAAAAGAAGAAATTGCACAAAACGTGCATTCAATTATAGAGATTTTCTACATTTTTACAAAATATCAGACACAGAAATCTGGACAATTATAAGATATGTATTACAAAGTCACTCACTGCACAAAAGCCAACTTGTAGAATCATGTACCTTTTCCAACAGACTGTGCTCAAACATGTATAATAAGAGTACACACAACTTACCTCAGAAAGGAATGGAAACACATCAGAATCCCGTGTGGATGCATCTCCAAACCCAAATGCCGGTATGAGACCATCGTCATCAAATGATTCTAGAGTTTCTCCCAGTATTGACATCACCTAGAACATTTAATTGAACATACAGAATTCCACAATGTGTAGGTAAACGGTTGGAAAGCATTAATCTGATTAGTACTTTTCAATATATTATCATTATATTTCTGCTGAACAATATGAAAGTTGTTCAGCGTGAATGAATTATTTGATTAATTCAGGTTTAAAAAAAATTTACAATAATTTTATAGTCATATACTACAAAGGTCTGGTCGACTATGCATTCAATTATGCTTCTTGAATATTTCAAAGCAGCAATCTGCACATCGCTTTCAGGTAACTTACTACCTTCTAACTAAGGTATTTGGTGAAAGCTTTACACTTCTATTCATAAGTTTGAAAGCATGAACAGCTGAGATGGGATTCAAACTTGGCAAAATATGCAAATTGGAAATCATTTTTTGTTGGTTTTTGTATAAGCTGGCTTGGTTTTTTGGAGTATAACTCCATTTTAAACAGTTTTGCAGTTATAAAACTGTGACTCTCTTGAACTTGTACTCCAAATAACATTCTTCCAAGGTGACCATCCATCTTAACTGCATGAATAATTTAGCCCAAGGATGGAAGACAAATGACACTAGTTGTAATACCCCACCTCAAACATTATAATGGAACTACATGTAATATGACAATCTATAATATGTCCAGGTTAGGAAGGGGTTTGCAGCTCTATTTCCAACAATATCTCTGTTACTATAAAACCAAACCCTATAATATGGGTACTCAAAACATTGAGCCAATGGGAGACATTAGTGATAATTATATTATCTCCCTTGTCAGATCAAGACCAAGGAAGACCAAATAGTAGTTTGGT
>JAUELF010170196.1:0-14667 GCA_031471495.1 Clinocardium nuttallii | reverse complement strand
AGACTAAGTGAGATTCACGACAGTAGATCATCCTGCTTCACTTAGACCGACTGAAATTCACGACAGTAGATCATCCTGCTTCACTTAGACTAAGTGAAATTCACAACAGTAGATCATCATGCTTCACTTAGACTAAGTGAGATTCACGACAGTAGATCATCCTGCTTCACTTAGACCGACTGAAATTCACGACAGTAGATCATCCTACTTCACTTAGACCAAGTGAAATTCAGACAGTAGATCATCATGCTTCACTTAGACCAAGTGAGATTCACGACAGTATATCATCCTGCTTCACTTAGACCGAGTGAAATCCACGACAGTATACCACCCTGCTTCACTTTGACTAAATGAAATCGGCATCGAGAGTGTAAAATCAGGATTCAACCACCAGTCGGGTCATACCAAACTGCTTTAAAAATGGAAGACGTGGCCTCATTAGCGTTCAAGGTTGCGGCATAGTTATATCGACTAAAACGTTTGCCATCATTAACTTATTCATACACTTGATATTAATAAACAAAAGTTGAAAGCAGTTAAAAACACCATAGACATAAATTAGACAAGGAGACCGTATTCACAGAAGATAAAGCCAGTTTGTTCCATTGACCTGTGTGCTCGATTTTAAGCGCTCGTTATGTGATGATATAAGTCTGCTAAAGTCTGAGCTTGCCTATTCCCTATTCCATAGTGCATTTGACTGTCTCGGCGGTGTAGTGGTCGACCGCCCGCCTCGGTAGCGGGAGCTCGTTGGTTCGACCCCCAGCCGGGTCATACCAAATACATTAAACATTGTAGACTTTATGACTTTCGAACATTGGCGCTCATGGTTGTGGGTTAGCATTACGACTAACGCCAGGGTAAATTGATCAATAGTTCTGGTAATTTACCAAGGAAACGCCGTGATATAATTGAAAAAGTTGTTGAAAGTGGCGACCAACAAATTTATCAATCCGTAGTGAATTTAAGTTGCATCTTGGGACTGAAGCATCCACTCCTCCGGACGGATAAAAGTTACCTCCCTTGTTTTAAGATAGTCCAATCAGTGGGGTATAGGGCTAGATGTGGTATTTTTTCTGGAATGCAATGCTTCAGATACGTCTGAGGGATTTCTCCATGCAAACATGAAATCCTGTGTATGACACACCAACCATCCTGTAGTTGCTCCCGATTATTTTCTTCTTTTCTGGGTTGGCAAATTCGACTATTTTCTTCTGTTTCCCTAACTTTTGACTTATTTTTTATTCAACAACAAAATATTCGTCCGGTTTCTATTATTAGAGTTTTCTGATAAACTATGTCAGTCATCAAACATGCTAATGGTCCAAATGGATAATGCTTGACAGAAATGCCTTGCAACTAATTGGCGAATAGTGCCGAGGCTTGTCAAGCTGAGCCCATGCACTGGCTTGTCTGGATTGACACTGGTCAAAAATACTTGCCAGCTGCGCTCAATATGTATGAGGGTTTTTTAGATAAAACATGTCAAGCATGAATATTTGGGTATGCACATCCTAAGAAACGACATAAGACTGGAAATAACGACTCAGTGTTTTTAAAGGGAAAAAACAACAGAAGATGTGTACTGAAGCATTCCGTTAGTGCCACTGAATTCAAACCAGTCTGGTATGAGATATAGTGCGGACGGGAAAGTGGAACGTACAGACACACGCACGTGCACAAAGCAAAAAACGACAAGGCCGCGACATTGTGTGTCTTAAGTTTCAAATCAACCATTGTGAATTCTTTTTGGAGTATCCTCTTATGAAAGGACAAGAAAACATGTAATGATGAAAAGGTATCTAATTTCAATAAATAAAGACAAACAACATCAAATAAGTATTATTATACTTAGGTTTCATTTAATAGTGTTTACGCAAAACAAACTTAATCGTTTTATGTTAAAATGCAGAAAAATATATGGAATCTTACTAAAAGGAAATGTGCTGAATAAGTATATATTTTAAACGTTTCTTTCACGAAACAATCCAATGCTGTTGGAATTTTGTGTCAATGGCAATAAACATGGCGATTAAAAACATGTGATGAATCGTAAACACTATCGACATATATATTAATCCTCATGCGTGACTCTACAAATGTCCGTGTGCCGTGATGGACGACTTTATACTGCATCTGCGACCATTGTAGACCAAGATCAGCCTGCAAATTCGTGTAGTCTAATAACATCTGCGTTGTTAACTACTGTTGTATCGAATAGGAGAAAAAAAGACTTAGTGTGCTAAAACGTTTAAAATCAATGATGATAACGCTGGTCAAAAGATTGATAGATTCGGGTTAAACGCCGTTTCCAACAATTTTTAGTTATACCCAAGCGGCAAGCTTACCTATTCATGTGTTTCCTGGCTTTCAGAAATCAGTACTTCACACAGCAGTCTTTCCCAGCTGCTTTTCCACATACTAGTAATAGTATACTGTGAGTCCAGAGGTGGAAGACGAATGACAACGGTGGTTTTGATCGTTGTTAAACGTCCGTCTAATTATATGTTCACCGAGCAAGGGTTTGAGCCCACAACCCCTTGACGGCCTACGGCGCAACAGACTGACCTACCGGTGGTTAATTACGATGGCGAAAATCAACAGAATAGGGGTCAAATTAAAACACATTGTTCTTTGCATAATGAAAGATGGTATACAAACAACAATAAACAAAGTCACAAAGGTGTGTAGGAATAATACATATACATCGATAGCTCCTCGTGTTTTTAGTTGCAGAGCTATCTAACTCTTTCCAACATACAAGCGCTTTCTTTAGTTGCAGAGCTATCTAACTCTGTCCAACATACAAGCGCTTTCTGACGCCTCTGCAGTAACCGACTAACGAAAACAGTGGGCTGAACAGGAGAAATTACACAACATGAGCTGATTAACAGGCAGTTTGAACCTAAACTGTTCAGCAATGCCAACACGTATTTCTTTCGAAGGACGGGCTCTTACTTTCCTGTTACGGAGGCTCAAAAACACACCTTTGTGCCAGACGTGCGTCAGTTGTGCGAATCAAATATAATTATACGTGTACATGTGTATTATACATTGGTTAAGCTGAACTACCTACACCGATCTATATTAATGAAAATATGAGGTGGAAACATTTATGTTTATCTTAAGAACCTTGAAAACATGAATAAATAAATTAGTGCGAATTCATACAAATACAAATAATTTAATAGTTTTTATCAAAAACCAAGATCATGTAAAGCAAGCAGGAACCAGCTTGTATTGAAATAATAGTGTCAAGAAGTAAGACGCTCGTTTTTAATCAATCTTCGTTGTTTTGGATTGGTGGTTATCTTTTGCAAATTGAATTTCTTAACCCTTTCCCACATGTAGACGCTTTCAGACGTCTCTGCAGCAGACGACTTTTGAAAATATTGAGGCAAAGGTAAAAATGCTCATGATGAGCAATTTCACCATTCGCGACAATGTTTTCAACTCTATTTGATAATTTAATGGAGAGTTTTCACATTTTTAAAAATATGTTTTCGAAGTTGTCTGCTACAGATGTGTTGTATGTGGGAAAGGGTTAACAAAATTGCCTCGAATTATTTTCAAATCTTAAGAATTTGATTTAGCTTTTTGATATTGCAGGATGCGGGATGACGCCTACCGAATTCCTTGAATAGATGTCAATTTCAGAACTCATTTTAAAAGATCTTGGAGTGACGTAAATCCGTAGGCTTGGGGCGCTCTTGATTGTTTAATATCGGCACCTTTAAGCTCGGAACCGACAATATATTCTTTTCTCAGCTTGGTTTGCGCCCACTGAATAATCTTATCCATCGTGGGAGTTTTAACGCCGACACACTCCGCAATACCTTTCATGACAACCAGTCCAAACGGAATGTCCTCTGACGTGTATCTGTACGTAAAATCGGGAAGCATTCCGTCATCAGTTTTCTTCATGGGATGAAGTAGTCCATTATAAGCCTTGTTTGTCTGCATGCATGTCTTTAGCGATTTGTCATCAGCGACTTGGTCGTGGTAATATATCTTGTACCAGTCGAAGATGTGGATGACGTCCGTCATATCTAACTCAGGGTGTTGACGATGGATCTCATTTGCGGTTTCAATGATCTCGTCACTGATCTTGGATAGGTAGGAGGCTTGTTCGTCATCCACGCCTTGATAGAATAGAGGAGCCTCCTGTAACGGTTTCCCGTCCCAGTTTCGCCATCTACCATACATGAGAGGAGGATGGATGATGGACTTTGCCATGAGATTCACTGCAATGTAATTCTGGGTTTCCTTTAATACAGGTTTGACTCCGAGAACGGCTTGGGCCAATTGCAGAGGTTGTAACTTATAGCTCCCCTTGCCTTCGATCACAGAGCATCCAAGCGTTTCTTTAAATCCCAGAATCTGAACATTCTTAGCAAAGTCAAGAATTCTACATGCCCATGGTAAGGATTCCATGCTTATGATAGCACACTTCTCAGCATGTTCTTTCAAACTGCTTATTGCCTGGAACTCAAAGCCAGCTTGTCCAGGCATGCCTATGATTACGGTATTTGGTTTGACATACGGACCGATCGTATCGAAATATTGTTGATGGGCAAATGCAGGAACAACAAAGAATATTGCATCAACTCCCTCCATCGCCACGGCTGGGTCTTTTGTAATCATTCTCGGTTTTCCGCGTTTCTCTCCAGTAGTACCATCGTTGTATGTTACGTCGACCAGTATACTGTCGCCCCCGAGCTTTTTTGACCATCGTTCTGCTTCGTCAGCAAATAAGGTCATCACGTTGACCTCTACATTTTCCATAGCCGAGGCCGTGGCGACCAGAGTGTGCGCCCCATTGCCACCACCACACACAAGGATACGGAGCTGTGACTGCGGCATGGCATTCTGGAAGAATAGTGTTATACATATTGGTAAACCCATTATGACACTAACGTGTTGCTCCTAAATCTACATGACTTTTGAATTCTAAATCTGCACTTAATATAGCAATGGTCAACGGTCCTTTCTTATTACGTCACTTAAATTACATACCAAAGTCACCCAGAAAATCAATCGTCAATCAATGTCAAGTATCTCCTATAGATATCACCTATTGGTTGGTTGATTGATTGATTGGGGTTTAACACCGTTCATAACATTGTATCAGTCATATCACGGCGGCCAGTTCACTTACTGATGTGTTTCCTGGTTTTCTCTCACCAGTACTCCACACAACAATCTTCCCAAGCAACTAGCTGCTTTTCGACATAGACTTAGCCCATTGGTGAAAGATAAATGACGCATGTCGCATTGACTTTTGTCAAACGTCGGAAAGAAAGTTAACCGAGCCGGGATTCGAACTCACAACCCCTGGATTGACAGCCCGCGTCGCTACCGACTGAGCTATCGGAGTATCGGCTACATCACCTATGCTTTCAGTCGTTGGCGTCTAAGCAAAATGTTACAAGAAGGAAACATTCATGCCAAACCAAACTGAAGATTCTCATAATGTCTTTACCTATTCCCAACCTACAGACGAACTTTGATGCACCTGATGCAGGCGATATTACCATTGAGACAACACAGATAAGTCACATGTTGTCGGAATGTTTCAACTGTATTCAATGATTATACTTTAATCTTTGTAGTTTTACACAGTTTCGCTATTTACACATATACCATTGCTTATTCAACTGTTACAGATTGAGCATGTTACAAGGTCGAGATTATTTACCCTGAAACTAGCATCCTTTGAAGGTAAGACACTTAACGAACTATTTGAAAACAAATAATATTAAAACTAATACCAAGTTATTGTACCCTTGTGACTTGATTTTGTTTTCTGTATTTTAGTTGTGAATAAGTGTATGCATTTACTAAATTGGAAATGTAAGCCAATGTACGAATAAAGTTGAAGGGTCTGATCTGCTAGTCACGTGACAACGACAGTTCACTATGCAGTAGGTATTGATGTAACTTTTGGCACACTCATTAAAGTGCCTTTCAACCCTTTAATTGATGAAAGTTTTAGAATAGAATCGTCAAGGTGTATAATTGGAAGAGTCCTTAGCCCATTGTACAAATATCAAGATACAAATTAGCCGTCCGGCGAGAAAACCATCATTGATGCATCTGCGTAATGAATCGACCAGATCACCACGCAGACTGATCCGGGCCGACACATTCCGCCTTAGGGGAATAGAGGTATATAGCAAAATGATTCCTGAAACAGAAAATCCACAGGAGGCAAAAAGTGTCTGTCCGGGTTAGCCTGCGCAGCATGCTAAGGCGGATCAGGGTCGACACTTTACGCGAGTCCATAATGTTGGTTTTCTCGCGAGACGGCTCATATGTTGAATTGAGTAGCCAACACTATAGCTCTATACAGGTGGGACAGGATTCCCAAATTACGTGTGTTACTGCGGGCCCGAGCGCACATTCACCCGGCCAGTAGCGGAGTGCTACCTTGAAACGAAAACAGTCAGAGGGGATAACTGCGTTTCGTTTGAAAGTGCGATAATGTTGGTGCCATCGGTTTGAAGTATCCCAGTATGCAAGCGCTGCACATAATGATAATTATCTGGCGGTAATTGGCAAGAAACACACCGCTTACAGAACCATGCCAAATATATATGACATGACAGTAATAGAGCCATGGTATAAATACCGGATCTGTGATAAGTATCTTTGGAATCGGCACTTGCCCTCCTATCTAAGTTAAACAAATAACCAAGATGTTGTCCCTTATTTCTACAACCGAAGTCTCCTAATGAACATGGTGACCATTTGCTTGATAATACGGCATTACCTTTCTATGCATGATTTAACATTCATAAAACAATCATTTCTCATACATTTACAAGTACAACAATATTGCTGAGTTTGACACGGCTATATCAGATCTAAGTTGTTGGAATTATTCCAACATATATGTCTCTAATGGTAGTACTTGTGATACTTTGGCCACGTCTAGCAATTGTGGGTCTTAATGCATCTACGCATGGTGAAGACTCGGGCGAGCATGCGCGCAGTCTCATCAGAGCCTTCACTGATTGTAGTTTAGTTTAGTTTAGTTTAAACCTTAAAGTAGTTTACATCGATTGCGAAACATGCTTTCAGCTTATATTGATCAAGCTCGATGTCTGCTTCCTCTAGACTTAGCCAGTTCTCGCGCCGTTTGTGTGGAAAAATTCCCAAAGCTAGAACCCGATGATCACGGGATTCGAACCCGGGACCCTTGGTACGAAAAGCCGAGGCTCTACTACCAAGCTGCATCTATCGATTACACAAACTATATGTGTAGTCCCTTTAATCATTTCCCACCTGAAGAAGCATTTCGATCGACGCAAAATCAGCAGACGGCTTTTGAAAACATTGTGGACAAAGGTCAACATGTTTTCAACTTTATTTAACAATTAAGCTATCTTTTATGGAAATTGTTCAGGGTTTTTTCAAAGTCGTATGCTGTAGATGTGTTGTGTGTTTAAACGCCAATGTACTTTTATAGGATCCCGTTCTGGAGAGTCATTACGACTCTAGAATTGCTTGGCGCGGCTCGTATGTAAGAATGCATATTACTCAAACAAAGAGACAGAATGAGTTCAGACAAATCCGTACGTCTGTCAGAAATGATTGACTATGACCATTCGTTACGTACGTTCATTCACGAATCAATAGTGTTGTTTACAGACGCTGTGGTAACGCATTTGTGACGCTCTGTTACTGAACGTATTTGTCCTATAATGTGCAATTGATAGTACCCTTCTGCTTTTAAAAAAAAACCTTTCCCTCATATAGACGCTTTCTGACGCCTCTACAGCAGGCGGCTTTTTGAAAACATATTGACAAAAGAAGAAATTGCTCAAAACTTAAGAGAGTTTCAATATGTTGACAAAATATATTCAAAGTGGTCTTCTGCAGAATTATCGTATGAGGGAAAGGGTTAATTAAGGAAAAGCATTCAATCATTTGAAAAAGATATTGAAAAGGGGAGTATCATCATTTGTTTGAAAAGTTAATCCTTTCCAACTAGCAGACGCATTTTGAATCATTTTGCAATAGACAAGTTTTGGTTAGTATGTTTTTGGTATTTTCCTAAATTAACCTCACCCTGGCATTTCTGCAAAGATATATATTGTAACTGACAATGACATGGACGACTTTAATCTTCGTTATTTGCTAATATGGAAATACCAATGATGAGACAATAGCTTTTTTGGTTTAAACGTAAATTGTACTGGGGAAAATACAAATGAGCCATCCTGCGAGAAAACCAATACTATGGCTTCTGTGAAGTGTATCGACCCCGATCCGTCTGCGCAATCCGCGCATAATGATCCGGGCCGATACATTCCGTCACAGGGGGATAGAGTAATGATTCATGAAACAGAAAATGCAGAGGAGGCGAAAAGTGTATATCCGGGTAAGCCTACGCGGCATGCTTTAGCTGATCCGCGTCGTTACTTTACGCAGAATCCAAAATGTTAGTTTTCTCGCGGGACAACTCAAATAATGGTTTGCCCTAATCAAATCTCCCAGGTTTATACCAATCAATATTGTCTGGAGAATTTCTTCGTAACTTAACTAAAACAAAAACAATCTATCATAATAATTTGAGACTACAATTGTTTACCGATTTACAAAACGGTTTCTATAGAAATGAGGAGGTTCTGTCCGTACATAATTGTCAGTGTAAAAGGGACTTAGCGTACATTGTGTCACGAACGGTAATGGTTGGACAAGCCGTTGCTCCTAAAATGTTTAAACAGAGCTTTCGCAATTGATGCAATATACTGACGTAGACAAATGCATTGTTGTCAAACATATGACATATTTTGACCATATTTTGACCATCCTTGGT
This sequence comes from Clinocardium nuttallii, assembly GCA_031471495.1. Lineage (NCBI taxonomy): Eukaryota > Metazoa > Mollusca > Bivalvia > Cardiida > Cardiidae > Clinocardium > Clinocardium nuttallii. Next base: position 5,843 of record JAUELF010170196.1, on the reverse strand, counting down.
AGATGTTTACTGGTCAATAGTACCACGAATAGAATCTCAATAAGCGAATTGAAATAAACAAAGCCAGCAATCCTTTCTATCAAGTCACTGATACTAGAACAAACAAAAACGTAGATTGTTTGTGGTTTTATTATACTAAACTGTTGCGCTTTTCTCTCGATTCTATTATTTATTGCACGTAAATAGGAGATCGATTTTGTTTCCTAGTGTCAGTGGGCCAACTTGCACGAACCCCGAACTTTGGGATTTTGTGAACAGGGAAGATGTGGATCACAATGCTTCACCTCGTCATCGATCGTATAATCATGCAGTTATTTACCATATAACGTTCGGTACCAGTATACTTAACCTGCGTGATTGTATGTACTAATATTAATAACAAACCTGTGCTCACACACTCTCATACGCTCACACACTCCTTTGTTACATGTCGTAACAATATGCTCAATGATAAATCAATTGTTTCTATTACATTTTCTTAATATTGTGTAGAAATAAAGGGGGATGAGAAAAATCACAATATCCTAGTAAAAACCATCTTCGTTAAAAGCGACCTAATTATACTGGTATATTTACGTAAATGGCAAGTCCACGAAAGGAAGGCATTTCTCTACACACACACAAAATCTGATTGCATTGCATCTTAGACAATGCAATCATATCAACGTCGAGAGATATTTTATTGGCGATAATTGAGATAGACAGCCGTAATATTTGGATTGAATGCATATCCCTAAGCCAGATGTCATGGTAAATAAATACGTTCCTAGTAATACGAAGTCCAGTTTGTATTAAATTACTAATGGCATTGGATTTATTAAAGATATTTTCGTCCTCTGTAATATCGTTTTTCGTCGACAGTTGACTGAACGATTGAGTCCTACTTGGTCATTTAAATAAAAAGAACGTGCAGTATCATGAAAGCGCCACTTTTAGTGAATTCCAGATCGAGTCACTCCGACTGAAGGTAGTACATGTAAATTGTTCCTGAGATTATTGCACATCACAATGGAATTATATTGTGTTTTGATTTACTGTTTCAGGTTTGATTTGAACATGCTTTTATCACGTGCTTATTAGATGCCTTGATATGAACAAAATAGTGTAGTTAATCAATCGTTATATCACGCAATCGTAAAGCTTTAAGTAAATTCGTGAACGACATCCGAGGTCTAAACATGGCGACAGTGAGGGCTCTTGTCACCAACAATGTACGAAATCAACCTATGAGTTCCGATCATTGGTTGAGAGACTCAACAGACAGGACTGCTATACACCGGCATCCATATACCGGTGTGTGTCAAAATTTAGCGTGTTTCATTTTAATCCAAAATCGATTCAGACAGAGGGAAAACTAATCGTGTCGCTTGAGAATGACAAATGCTAAGATATAAAACCACTGACAAAGAAAATAATGAAATATTAGTTTGTTTTGTTCCAAGAACAGATATTTTTTGCAAACACACTTTCGCACCAGACTGAACGCCGTTGTTTTCAGTCAGACGTCCAGATAAGGAGGGGTTTAGCTCTTTTCCCCACAATTTCTCTCTTATTATTAAAGCAATCCCTATGGTGTGTGTACTTAAAAGTATCGTCCCAATGAGACAATATTTTTGAATTCACAACATGGGATAAGATGGTCAAATAAATATTTTAGAACATGCAAAATCTAGAGCTCTGCCTCAGAAATAATGTTCCCGACAACATTGGAATAGACAGATCTGGTTGTTGGACATGGGCTTTCAAGAACGACAAGTATGACAAAAAATACTAGTGACGTGTAGGTAAAGCTAGAATCCAGATAAAATACCCGTACTACTGCACTGTAACGTTTTAGTAACGTGATGCTTTCCGATTATTCTAACAATGATGGGAAATCGTACAGTGAAAGTTTGAGCGGTGCGTTTCTGAAATGAGCACAAGCCTATAGGTTAGAAGTAATATGTAGTCTTCTGCGTTATGATTATGCACAGCATCTTTGCACAAGTTTTGATATGATAAGAAAACTGAGAAACTAGAAGTTATGATCAATTAGAAAGAACGATTAAGTTTTAAACCGATCAAGATACATACTGCATGAATGTAATTTGTGGCGGGATTTTTATTTAGGTTTTTAAAGGCGGTTTATATAGATTCCGCCAAATCTTAACCTCGCCATTTTAAATCCCAGTATAAATAACGTTTCAAACTTATGTTCTATACTGATTATTGATAGTAATTAGAATTTTTGCTAATGTAAGACATCGCGAAATTCAAAATACTTCAACAATCACCAATATTATTACCGCATATATAAAGCGACACATGGCATGCTATTTTAAGAGAAAATCCAGGATAACTCTCGTCATGTCATAAAAAACAACAAGACAGTTATATTGAAAATAGTTTTAACGATTTTAAAGCGTAGCTTTATGTTCTCGCCTTATAATCATGGTAATTAATGTCGGATTCGATCGATATGTCTCTAAAAATGGGAGACTGTATCGATCACAACATTTCGGTGGAACATTTTACATGCGTAATTCCTAACGTTTACCAATTTACGGTAATTGAAGTCAGGAAAATGGAAGAGATGTAAATGTTTAAATCTTGTTCTTAAAGTAATGAGAAAAGTTGATATTGCTTTAGAAAAACTGTTAATTGTACAATTTCTTCTTTTTTATACTATATTTTATCTATCGCTAAACGGTATCATTCTTTGTTTAAATGTTAACCTTTTGCTACAAATGCTTCACTTCAGAATAGTACAATATATAATATTACTTTATCATCGAATGTGTGAAAAACTCGAAATGTAGAATAGTCTATTTCCTATGTCACGGACAATTAAACAAGTTCTTGATAGGTCTTCCGAACAGTTCAAGTCTATTTTCTTTCCTCGATAGAAGTTTCACGGACCATTAGTGTTTTGTTGCGATTGTATTGTGCCAATACACTAACACATTTTACATACCAGTTTTAGGCATATAACATGACTATTACTACAAACCGCTTTACGGCCAAATAAATAGTTCAATACTTATATTGCAATAGAGGGACAGAGTACTAATTCACGGAGAAATAGATGCAAACAAATAAACATTTAGGGCCGAGTATGTGAATGCGTCATTGATAACTTTAAAAATAAATAAAAGGGGGAGTAATTAAACCGTTATCTAGTTCTCTGACCTGGTACAACGTCATACAATGCTGCACTGAGTAATAAGGGAACTCCTTACGCGCTGTAATGTTTTGTCACAAAACAAGATCCACGACAGTGCAATCAACTGCTATGAATCCCTATCAATCTAGGATATAACAAATACGCAGGCACTGCACTTTGGTATAAAACCAATAACTGCTTATCCTATACTATATACTATATTGATTGCTTGTTTTGTGTTTTACGCCGCTTTCATCATTTGTTCTGTTATATCACGGCGTTTCTTGGATAAGTTACCAGTACTACTGTTCCGTTTATTATTAAACAAGTCAGTTATTCAAAATGCTTACACCGCAACCCTTAGCGTCAAGGAGGGCAGCAATTACTACCATTTTTAAAGTGTTTGGTATGACCAAACCAGGGATCGAACCCGCGACAGCCCGCATCCTAGCACATGATCTACCACTACTTCAACGTGGCGGAAGAGTGTGTTTATGTACGTTGATTAAGATATTAATATAAAACAATTAATAATTACCAATGGAATGATGATTTTATTGATAGTCCATTGTTCGATTTTCCTTAAAAGTGAATGCGTACGTATTCGTACCAAAGAAAATGTGGTTCTTGATAAAAAGAAAGTCATTTCCCAGGCAGATTTGTGTTGTTTTATTGGAGTTTCCGCCGTTTTCAAATAATTTCAGTTGCGACAGTTCACTAATGAACCCTGGACAAACCAGTACTAGGCTAGGTAATGTATCTTGTCAAATGACACTCTACCATGACCGCGACAACTCTGGATCGAAACCGCGACGTCCGGGTCTGAATCCCCGACGCTAACCTCGCGGACACGGCGGATCCCCTCCTAGGTAGAGAACGGAAACATACATGTACGCTTATCACATTAATCGTCTGGAGGAACAGAGTTATGGAAAGGGACTTTTATTCGATAGTACCGTGTTTGTTTCCCCCTCGCAGTGTGTGCATACTTCTTTATACAAGGAATTATCCATGGAAACCGTCGCAATTCATTATCACAATGCACAACAACATCGCGCAGAAATATACCCTATAAAAACCATCAAGCACAGCTACTCTGTCTGAACAGGATTCGTTATCCTGGACGATTATAAATGCAAATATATTTCTTTTTCAAAACGGGATCCGTAATAACCAACAATTATACAATTATAATCAGTGTACAAAGCATGTTGACGCATCTGCAGCATTCGACTTTTAAACATATAGTAGCAAAAGAAAAAAATGCTCATATTGAGCTATTTTCTCCATTTTTCTCCGTTAATAATTAAACATTCATGTAAATATATAATTTTCTACTGCACATATTTTGTATGTGGGTTGATTCAAAATAATGAAATCATAAATTATATAACTTTGTGGATTAATGATTTATAATAAGATGTAATATTCAGAATGATTGGCTGGCCTGTTTTTGTTTCTTTTAAACCGATCAATATTGATTTAAAACTGGTATTTCTTATAATTGATTATTATAGCACGTTCACACATAGCTACGATGATGCCGATCTGCTCCGACCTGAGAAATGTACCAAATCGGGACGAGATCGGCATAAAAAAAACTTGAAAGTTGGTGAATACCTTCCCGGAATGCCTGTTTGAGGCTTGTACTACGATTTCTACACGTTTCCCGTATGTTTCTAGTACGCTTACATCACGATTACACCGCGACCATTGCCGATCATGCGCCGTTTCTACTACGTTATCGCTTCGATGTACAAGCCCTTACTACGTTGGTAAACGGACCAGCATAGCTGTGACACGATGTCTCTTCGCTCATGCCGACAATACTACGATATTGACACGATCATGGTACGATTTAATGTGATGCGTATATAACGAGTACTTTCGAATAATTTGTTAATTCACACATATACTGTCAAATTTGATATCGATTGTACTAAGATACCATTACAACCATGCAGATATCATCACGATGATACCTTGGTGTTTCTACGATTACGCCGTTTTTATTACGTTCGTACACCGCTTTTACTGCGACCCTTTTCAGCCACGATCCTGCTACGCTTTTTTTAACATGTTCAAAATAAGCGTGCCGGAGGTCGTGAAACTTCCGGACCTACGCGATTTCACAACGACCCAACCACGTTTATGAAGGCCCCCCTCCCGATTGGTCACGACTGCTCCACGATTGGTCACGATTTGGGATTTCAGATCGTAGTAGAAGCGGGGCCTATGTGTGAACGGGCCATGTAATAAATGTAAAACACGGTAGGTTCAGATCAACCTATCTTTTAGCTCAGTCCTACCAAAAAAACAAATTGCGACATATGGATAGATATGCAGCCATATGCCACAAAAGATACTTAATAAATGTTTAAGAAATTATTAAAAGACAACGGGGATGGTAATATTTTTAATATTTTTTTTGTTCAGCAGAATTTTTGCAAATCGTTGCAGAAATCACAATTATAATTTCAACAGAATAGAATTTAGTGCAAACGTTATACTTAGATATATATATATATATCTCATACATTGACGGTGTTTATATTTAGCTTAATGTATACTTATATATATATATTGGCGGAATCGGTAGGTAACGCCAATATAGCCAGTCTAAGAAACAAAAAACGAGATATGAGCCGTCTCGCGAGAAAACCAACATTATTGACTCTGCGTAAAGTGTCGACCCATCCTT
>JAUELF010169975.1:0-14669 GCA_031471495.1 Clinocardium nuttallii | reverse complement strand
AGACTGAATTAAGGTATCGGCGTGTCTGGGTTATATACTGGTGACATATTATTATGAGACTGAATAGATTTATCGGCTTGTCTGGGTAATATATTGGTGACATATTATCATGAGACTGCATAGATGTATCGGCTTGTCATGGAAATATACTGGTAACATATTATCATGAGACTGAATAGATGTATCGGCTTGTCTGGGTTATATGCTAGTGCCATCTTATCATGAGACTGAATAAATGTATCGGCCTGTCTGGGTTATATACTGGTGACATATTCTGATGAGACTGAATATGTGTATCGGCCTGTCTGGGTTATATGCTGGTGACATATTATCATGAGACTGAATAGATGTATCTGCTTGTCTGGGTTATATGCTGGTGACATATTATCATGAGACTGAATAGATGTATCGGCCTGTCTGGGTTATATACTGGTGACATATTATCATGAGACTGAATAGATGTATCGGCCTGTCTGGGTTATATTCTGGTGACATATTCTCATGAGACTAAATAGATGTATCCGCCTGTCTGGGTAATATATTGGTGACATATTATCATGAGACTGAATAGATGTATCGGCCTGTCTGGGTTATATGCTGGTGACATATTCTCATGAGACTGAATAGATGTATCGGCCTGTCTGGGTTATATACTGGTGACATATTATCACGAGGTTGAATAAATGTATCTGTCTGTCTGGGTTATATATAGGTGACATATTATCATGAGACTAAATAGATGTATGGCTTGTCTGGGTTATATACAGGTGTCATATTATCATGAGGTTGACTAAATGTATCTGTCTGTCTTAGTTATATATTGGTGACATATTATTACGAGACTGAATAGATGTATCGGCTTGTCATGGTAATATACTGGTGACATATTCTCACGAGACTGGATAGATATATCCGCCTGTCTGCGTTATATACTGGTGACATATTCTGATGAGACTGAATAGATGTATCGGCCTATCTGGCTTCTATGCTGGTGACATATTATCATGATACTGCATAGATGTATCGGCTTGTCATGGAAATGTACTGGTGACATATTATCATGAGACTGAATTAAGGTATCGGCGTGTCTGGGTTATATACTGGTGACATATTATTATGAGACTGAATAGATTTATCGGCGTGTCTGGGTAATATACTGGTGACATATTATCATGAGACTGAATATGTTTATCGGCTTGTCTGGGTTATATGCTGGTGACATATTATCATGAGACTGAATATATGTATCGGCCTGTCTGGGTTATATACTGGTGACATATTATCATGAGACTGAATATGTGTATCGGCTTGTCTGGGTTATATGCTGGTGACATATTATCATGAGACTAAATAGATGTATCGGCTTGTCTGGGTTATATGCTGGTGACATATTATCATGAGACTGAATAGATGTATCGGCTTGTCTGGGTTAAATACTGGTGACGCATTATCATGAGACTGAATAGATGTATCGGCTTGTCTGGGTTATATGCTGGTGACATATTATCATGAGACTGAATAGATGTATCGGTCTGATCACCAATTGTGTTAGCAGTTTAAAGCAAGAGCCGGTATTGAGGATGGCGATCATATAGACCGAGATGATATACCGGATATAATTTAATTACGCTTCTAAGAAAACAGGTACAATGTGCGGAATGGATCAAAAGATTCATGGCGGTTTAATGTTAAAACGTTTTTTATTTGATTTAGTGTACATTCATGTTTATGTACCTACATTCCTTCAACAGGGTATGATTTTAACCTTATATAAAGGTGGGGTTAACCTAAAAACGACTACAATAGTTACCGAGCCATTACACTTTCTTCGTCACTCTTATATTGTATGAAAAGGTATTACTGCGACGTTTATAGTTGGTAATTTAATAACGTTGCACTCACTCCAGGGATGATTTAAACCGGAAATGGGTAGCACATTGACGCCATTCGTCTTGAAAGAGAGTATTACATACTGCATAGAGAATAACAGTTAATATTTCGTCTGGTGTTTAGGCATTTGACCGGGTATGGCATGAAGGGATGTTTTATAACTTACATGAGTTTTATGTTAATGGGAAACTGCGTAAATCTGTTGTGTCTATGCGCTCTATAATGTTTAGCATTGTTATGTACAATGGCTTCTTTTCGCACTGTTTTCCAGTTTTGCATGGAACCAGACAAGGGGAAGGGTTAGCATGTTTATACCTCATTTACATTAATTCTTACAATATATGATCAACATGTGCCATCAGTATTCTTGTTTATGGAGATTCCAATATAATCCAACTAAGTGCTCCATTTTCACTTTTAATAAATCTAAGCGAGCATTTACACATGGGTCACGGTCCTGGTTTGATGGTAACGAAGACATTCAAGAGAATAAATAAATACAGCAGTTCAACCTTGATAATTAAACATTTCGATCGAGAAATAACACGTACTCTTTTCAGCTTGATTAAAAAGGGATTAAAATCCGTTTACTAGTCTTAAAATATATAACTATCTAGTTCTCCACTCTAGGACCCGTATTGGCTGTGAGATGTTACATGATCTCTCTGATCGAGATCGTCTGACCTTGGACAATTCACATCGACTCTGCCTTAAACAAATTTAGGGACTACAGATTAGATCAAGAACAAGTATTGGTCTTATTTGGGCTCTTCCGATTGAAGAGGAGATAGAAGATAACAAGCTTATATTCCTGGGTCGACTGTGTCGGTTAAAGAGGGACTTTCCAATACAATAAATGTTTTACTACGCCTTTCTTCTTGTCAAATTACGTTTATCAAAATTAGATTTTTAGCAGATGTATCGACCCTGTTACACACATATGATCTGTATTATGTTTAACAGGACTATGTTAGTTATGAAACAGTCCCAAGTTAATTCATATGGAAACAGCATATACATCGACAAGTGACCGACTACTACATGCATGAATGGACTAAGAGAACCTCCTCTGAACAATTTGTGTGCTGTATAGGCAAAAGGAGAAGACATTCTCTGATAGTTCAGTTTGGTATTTTGCAAGATGTGGTAATGTCGACATATCTACCTATTTAACGGAAAATATTTTGATCAACAGTGTTATGGTTCAGACCCGAAGGGAATCGTTTGAGCAAATTGTCGTAAGAAGTTTTGATACTGATGTGTGTAACATGTTATGTTCCCTGAACGGTCAGGAATATATGGGGACTCTTTCTATTTTAGTTTACGTTTTATATGATGCGGCGTCAGTATGGGATAGGTTTTAATTATGTACCATGGGGTGACGTAATCGAAAAGGGAGCAACCAACACATATTATGGTAAAGAATAATTATCTTATATGTTTGAAAATACAGTCTTTATGAATAAATACATTGTATTGTACATCTTCTACCGTTATTACAAAACCTTGTAAGATATTGATACCCTTATCGTGGTTAATGTCAAATTAAGCAAGGGTTCAATATCTATAAGTCGCATTTCACTATTTGCATTACTTGCAATTAAAATGGCAATTAATGTCATTTAGCGAAATATGCTCCCTCGCAATTAAATGCTCGTTAAATCCAATAAGCGGAGATACGCGAGTGGGTGCCAGTGAGATGCTTCCGACATGGGTTGTATAAATCCAGTGCGTTTCTGGTATAGAGTTAGTTACGTTAGAGCCATTGACTAGGCTTGACTAGGCTCAAGTACTGCTTGTCAGTCCGGGGCTAGGGACTGATAGGCATAACACTATGTTGTATATATGTTATTAGAATAGTTCTCCACTACGTATACTTAGGCTTGTTTAGACACTATGTTCATAAAAATCTCGGAAACTTATATCTCTTCTTAGTAGTTCATTATACCACATAGGTACTTTTGATGCCGCTCGACCAGGACGAACAACAGAAGTACTACCACTAAGATATAAAGGTTGGTGCAGTTTACTAGACTTTTTACTGTTATTTGATTGTGTTGTCATGTCTGAAGAACAGTTTACGCAACCTTTTTACGAAGTCTAATTCAACAGTTAAATAAATTCATAATTGGTATTTTTGTGTGAAAATTATTCTTCAAAATTCAAAAATAATAGATGTTCAAGTGTGGCCTATTTGCAAGTGCATTTCAGAATAGTTGTAAAGCAAATTATACCCCGTTTCATAAACAAAAGTATTACATTTAAATTGAGAATATGATTGAAATGCTTATTTCTTGGTTCATGCTTTGCATAGCAGTCATTTCTAGTGAAACATTGGTTACAATGCGAGTTCTCGCGATATTACGAGCCTCGGTATCTATATGCTTCCGGAAAAATCCAGTAAATTCCGTTGTTAATTATCACAATTTCAAAATTAAGTGTAAATTCAAACGCTTAAACGCCGGTTTATATTAACACAGGTATATTTCATTAAGATGCAAAGGGTTTAAAATTTCATATTTTAGGTAATGACAGGTACAGCCCGGTTGGCATTACACAATTTTGAAATGTGAACAAGTTCATTAGGACATTTCAATGAATTGCTTGACATCTCAACTCCCCAGAGCGTTCAGCTTTGTATATCTGAATGAGTTTGATAGTTAAATCATTGACAAGTCTTAGTCAATTTGTTAACTCCCCGACAGCAATAAAACGCCCTCTGCATAAGCAAATTAAACATAATCATTTGAGTGAATAATTTTGTCAACTTTGATCCAAAGTATATTCCATTTAAGTTTGATTTATGATTTAGAGTGTTCATGAGTTGTGTATATTTTAAATAATCTGGTATTATATGGAAGAAGTAGGTTTAAACATAAATGCTAAAATTCAGAGTTGTTCGTAGAACGTGTGAATATAATAGCCTATAGGTGTTGACTATGTACCGCATGCTATATGTATACTGTCAATAAGTAAGGTACAATATTCCAAAGGTCATTTAATTCAGATGATTTGGAATTGGAAGTACGGTTAATGAGTATGTGTATTTCTAATAACACAAACCCGTCGCGCACATATCAGCTTATATATTCAAGTGATATTGTGATCGCTTGATAAAGCGAGTGAACCGTTTGGAAATAAGTATATGGCCATAGATGGTCTTACTTTAATGTTAGAAAAGGCGCATAGCCTCATATTCCTTACATACATGGTGTTAAACTATGTGATTAACTTGAGAGTAATTACTAAAAACAGTAAGGACAAAATACTGCGTAGTTCAGAATTGAAGCACTAATAGTTATCTAGTTGTGAATGGGTAACTTTAGTCCAAAGTTAGTTAACGAGATTAGCCGGTCATATCAGTTCATTGTATACTATTCAAGTCGCGCGACCTTTACATACCCCTTGCAAAAAGAATCCCCCGTTGTTTGTTTCATTAGATGCTATTAAAAGTTAATGTTCGTTATTGTTTTTAAATAGTTCATTTTATTTTCACCGTATTATAAATAGTTCATTTTATTTTCACCGTATTATAAATAGTTCATTTTATTTTCACCGTATTATAAATATAAATTTGATAGATCACATTAAGTAAAGTTAAATTTACTAGGTAAATTCAAAACAAAAATTAAAGGCTGTTTATCAAACATTGGTTGCGTTGGACTGGTTCTTTTGTGCATGTCCGACCTATGGAATACAGTTAAAGTCAGTAAATCACCAAACATGATCCGGATGACAGCTATATTCAGATGTGTCAAGGGACATTTCCACATATCCATAGACGATACTACCTTTCACGAAATCGTAGACGGAAATACTTATCGTAGCAACGTTATACAGTCGCTAACACAACCAGGACAAAACCATTGGAGCCAAACCATATTATTTCGGACTTACTTCACAAACAAATTCACATAATCATGGACTTATCGTGTATATGAACTTAAATATCATGTGAATTACAGAACAAATTACATTCAAGGATACATTCCACCAGCAAACGCTACATTGGATGGTTTTCAACATAGACGCATGATGTTTATCAGACGATGGGGATCCACTACAGTCTAAACCACTACCAAGGACACTACAGATTCCAAAAACAGATCAAACGACACTCATTTATTATTACAATATTGTTAATTGATATAGGATAATATGACCACGTATATGTGTGTTATATTTCTCATGATATTTTGAGTTTTGTGTTTACTTCGACTCTTTGTTTAATAGGTGTATTGCTTTGTTTAAAATGTAGATATTGATTAGGGTTTTGACGATCTTTCATGTTAGTTTCAACCTGCACTTTTCTCTCTTTGATCAAATAACAAATGGAGGTATAGAATAATTGACATTATTCTGTGCCGCGGTGTGTCTACGTATTCTGAATGACGTGTTACGTCTTAAATGTCTGTTACCTGTCAAGGATACATAAATTACCATTTATGTAACAGGTAGAGAGACTGTATATAAGAGCGGAGTTTGAAGGTTGTGGGTAGATATGGCCTAGCCGCCGGCTCACTATGCCGTCGAACTGTTATTAAACAACTATGCAAAACATACCACTGCCTTAGTCATTATGCTACAGTTACAGCGTTATTTTTAAACCAAGATAATAAGTTTAATACATAGAATCATACTACATAAATCTACCAACTGAATTCAATAAATAATTTAAGACTAGTCAATCTTGCTCTTTCATCTAAATTTGGTTTTCAGCTGATAAACCAATCTATATCGAGTTCGAATAACTGATTTCCTCCGCCTCAGACACAAATTAGTATCTTACTTGGTCAAACTAGATACGTTACTTAAGAAGCACTCGTATTAAAGTACCAATTAATTTACTTTGAAAACAATCAGTTTTACGACAACTAGTTGCACTAGTATGTGTATGAATTATGTATGCTATGCGTAATGAGCGGTTATTCGGTGTATTTTAAAAATAAACTTTAGATGTGTTCTGTAATACCACGTATACCAATGATTCTTACGTGTATATGCGTATCGACTGTATATACTTTCTTAACACAAGAATATTAAATATATAAATTATGATTCATAATCGTTGATTTGACATTCATTATAAAATTACGCTATTAACGAGATACGGTAATATTATATTCTGAAAACGGTAACACTAAAGTAAACGCTATAACGGAATCAGCCGAGTGGTTAGCGTCGGCGGTTTGCAGTGGCAAATTTGGAAAAGGAAACCCCTCGAACATGGTGCATTTACTGGCCTAGGGCGGTTGTGTTTTCCCCGGGATGTTACACATGAATTAGTAAAATATCACTGTGATTTAAATAAAATATTGTTGAAACTTATTGAAATCGATGTATAATGCAAATACAACACACTACTATTTCCGGTACGATGTGCGTGTATAAAACACAAACATAGTCATTTAAACAAATGTCTGTACACAACAATATGTCGCAGAGTACGAATACTTACAAAATACGTTTAAGTAGAACGTACGGGTAACACTGGCTATGTACGCCTCTAAGCCTGTTGGGCTGATCTGATTAGTGGCTTCGATGGTATAAAATCCTGCAGACAATCTTGTTATGTTTTGTATAGTATGTACAAGGTTAGAAGCCAACTCAGTTTTACTGATGGTCTCTGTTTTATTGTAAAACCATTTATATCTTTCTCTAGGGCTACCATGATACCTTACATGTGCTGATAGAGTGAAGGTATTCCCCTCTAAAACGCTTCGGTCAGGTACTGAATCTAATGATGCTGAAACTGAAGAGAAGAAAAGCAATTTGTAAAACAATTTAAATGCATCCCATAATTGCCGTCGTCATCCCATAAATCACAAATATATTATCGGAAAACTCACAAGGAAGCATGAATTTAAAGAAAAACAACACATCGTTTAGAGTTAAAATATAGGTTAATAATGCCTGCAGTTCAAACTACAAAGAAAATACTTAAAATGCTTTGTTTAAACTACCACAAGTACGAGTATACTAGGACTTTTTATTCGAAATTAAGACTCACTCCGTATGTGTGTATGTATGTATAATACATTTTCATGCATTCTAACTTATCTGGAAGTTGTATTTTATAGATTAGAAACGTTGAAAGTTCATGCCTAATTACATAGTCGTTTTCTTTCGAAAATAAATTATTAATAACTCAATATATCTATAACTGTTTCTCTACGACATATCAAACTTATTTGATTTGTTCAAAGAACATATGATTGAAGCTCCTGTAAAAACTGTTTTGCGATACAAACAAACACACTTTGCGATTTGTTACCTTTATCATACCAAAATCATTTGCCCAATACAAATTATTGGATGACCATGTATTAAGGATGACATTGCTCACGATAATTAGATTTCGTTTAATTTCAGCAAGATTATCAGAACAATGATACAAACACTCATGAACTATTTCAATTATGTTTTTTTAATTAGAATACCTGAACATTTCATTTCTGGACAAGTATTGTTAAATAGTATATATTGTTGTCACCAAAGTTATCTGTAGTAAAGCATCTGAGCTGTAATGTGTTCTTTCCTATCAATGATTTTAAGTAAACTTTAACGAAAAGTATGGTTGGTGGAAATTGAGCCTGGTTATAGCAATTTCCATGAAAGAAAACAGTATTATAAAGATCCAACAATTGCAGTTTTTTGAGTCCGAGTATAAGATGTAAACACATATAAGTTGGTGCGAAAAAAAAGAAGGTAATATTTATTCATCCAAACAGCTTACTCACACAAAACATTTACTCTTTGTGTTCGATTCCATGTGCCGGTTTCTGTTCTTTGAACTCCACAAGTATTTACCATCGTATTTCGCACCAGACATGTACATTCATAATACGATGTACCGTCAATATCTACGTTCGGTGATCTATGAATATCCATGACATCAAGAACACCACTGCCCGATTCTAACTGACCAATCCATGTGTATTTAGACAATGGCCTGCTATTAGAATTATCGCATGTAATACTAAAAGTTGAATTTTCTAGAACACTGAATGGTGTTGAAAGAGTATCACTAACACCGGTAGAGTATGTGTATGTCAGCATTGGAGGCGTTTGTGGTCCGTCTGTAAATGTGATATATAAGTAGAAAATAATTGATTCGATATAATCAATTAAATTGATGTATCAACCAATTAACGTTAATCAATTGAAAATCACATTTTAAATAGTCAACGTTATCCGGTTTCTACAAGAATCTTGCGGGGAAAACGCCAAATGTAATACTTTATTTTAAAACAGTAAATATACAGTATGTGTTTTTAGTCAATACATTTTACCCCCGGGAAAAACAACTGCTTTAATTTTATAACGAAGACTAAACACGTTGCTATGGACCCTCTGTCACTAACATGTACCAAGCTATAAAATGTAAATCGCTTAATGGAGCTTTTTTATAAACGCAGCGATCTGGGATTGGCCGTATACGGAACGCCCACTCTGAAGTCATCCATGACCAACACCTAAACATTTCGGACTCCTACTACTATGCAAATACAAAATGATTCCGCTAGTATTAAATAGCATCGTACTTATGGATCAATACTAACACTCTATGATTCAATATTTCCGCTGAACGCAATATGTGTATATCTTATATGTTTCTTAATAATATGTCCATCCCTAACAAGGACCATACAGTATCACGTGATAATAATCATAGCCAGAGATAACGTTGAGTCATTTCACTAATATTTCATTTTAACTCATTTGGAGATTTCAATCCTGATCACCAAATTCAGCAAATATATACAGGACAGACAGCAACATATACGTTATACTTCCTATACATAAACACATAATGTTTATCAACAATCCAATCAACCAGTCAATCTTTCAACCAATAGATTGACAATTAACTATAAGGAATCAATCAAACAATGTATCAATCAATCATTTAATTAGACACTCAATCAATCAATCATGTAATCAGTCAATCAGACACTCGATCAATCAAGTTATCAAGTAAACTTCTGCGATTGAAATAATAATACAATGTACTAGTCCTAGATACGCATGTGTATTAACTTACATAGTTTATTTATTTGGAGAATACTTGAAGAATTTAATAGGCTGTGATTCCCAAAATCGGGCTGTAGATAACTGCTTGCCGTACAGTTATACACGATCGTATCTTGAGATATATTACTTATCGTCACAGTTCCCCCATCTTGTCCATTCCACTTGTAACTCGGTTCCGGATCTCCATCCGCTGAACATGTAAGAGTAGACATGTCGCTATCGATTACATCTATCGTCGATCCATTGATGTTACTTTGTGAATTCCTATTTGAACAGGATAGTTTGGGCGTTGTTGGTCCATCTATTGAATTATCGATATACATGTATTAACCCTTTTTCTACACATCGTAATGTTGAAACACTAATTGTATCAATCATTTAAATTAACAATGTTATATGCTACGCTAAAACCAGCCTGGAGAATACATGTTTTGCTTTATCCAAATAGTGTATGCTTAATCATAGTGTATAAACCTTTTACATTACAAAACAGATATTCATATTTGCTGGCCAAACCTTTGTAGACGTTTTG
Organism: Clinocardium nuttallii; assembly: GCA_031471495.1. Classification (NCBI taxonomy): domain Eukaryota; kingdom Metazoa; phylum Mollusca; class Bivalvia; order Cardiida; family Cardiidae; genus Clinocardium; species Clinocardium nuttallii. Next base: position 4,213 of record JAUELF010169975.1, on the reverse strand, counting down.
ATATTGAAATAACCAAATGATTATTCAACGGCATGGTTTTATCCTAAAACCATTGTGGTATCTATCTACAGTTGCGCTAGAAGATGTATCAACAAAGTAATAAAGAAATATACTACACGCATAGTAGACAAGGAGGCAAGTGTTGCAATTATCATATACTCCCCAAATCAGCTTACGAATTAAAATGAAATCGAAAACAATGAAACAGTGGGCGACAGTATTCCAAAGTGTTCCTTGATACCATATAACTAGATTATACTTGGCATACCTTAAGTATACCTCCAGTGTCACGTTTACGCACTGTGTACTTTTGCCAGCTTGTTATTATAAGCATGTATATGAATAAACAAGTATAGTAAATATGGCGTTGTAAATAATACAACAAGTTGCGATTTAAATACTTGAACAATGCATACAGTGACACAATATATGGTATAATGTTCCGATGATAGATTAAATATACGTATTAGCTTTAAACTAGGCTTTTAAATATACACATGTACGTGAAATTTACTAAGATGCCCAACTGCAACTGAATATGCATTTCTTGACGCTAGTTCTACCAAACATAGTACAGGTATATATTTACATCTTGAAACTTTGTTAATACAATACATGAGGTCATTTAATTTCTGAGACCGATAACAATATAGCGTAAACAGGACTCACATAACATATGAAAGAATATATCCGATGAGATGCTGATTACGCCTGACTCAATGGACATTGTGTTCGAGGCTGTACATTTGACAGATATGTTCTGGTTTATTTGTAAGGCAATGGTTTCCCCAGTGTGTTGATTGCTTTGGTACAGCCATACGTAGTCAGGATGTGGTTTACTAGTGCTAAGACAACGTACAGTTACAGACGTGTTGTTGATCACTGTAACCGTTTCAGTTCTGTTTACCCCGTCAATTGATATAGCCGGCTTCGTAGGTGGATCTAGAATATCATATAAGAGCTAATTTACGTACAAGCTTTGTTAAGCAGGCGAGAACCAGTACCATTAGTATTGTTTGACTTAGAAAGAGTACGCATACCGTAAGTATAGTGTTAGATTAACTTGTAGCATCACAAGACAATTTATCAAGATAATAAATCATATCACGAACGCACTTTGATTATAATTGAAGGTTAGAAAATTATACAAATGAATTTGAAAATTTCACTTTGACAACCCACAATTCAGTATCATTTGTAGAGCTCAGTTTAAAGGATTATAAAGTTGATGTCAATTCGATCTATACATAACAATTTTACTCAAAGGCGTCATTTGGGTAATTAGTTTACGCTAATCTCTTTTCCATGACGCGATTATTCAAAGACAACATTAAACAGAGGCATTATTTTAAATGTATAATATCAAATCGACATATAAACCGACATGTATGTCAAATGAACAAAACGTCTTGATTTACAAATGCGTGGTTGTATTTATTCTCAACTGAATTGCATTTAAAACACTTACATAATATTTCGATATCTACTGTATCCGACTGGTTTGTAGATACTAAAGGATGATAGGAAATACATGTACATGGTCCATCCTTATTACGTTCTGCTCTCCATACAACTCGTACTTTGGTCTCAATACCGATACTTTGATCTTGTATAGTGCCACCGTTGCATATCCATGTCAGTATCGGTCGTGGATTCCCTCCTTTTATTACACATGTAAAATTCAGTGTCGAATTTTCAATCATTGAGTACGAATTATAAACGTCTGGGATAGTAGGCATGATGTCATCTGGAGCGTCTGTAATGTATGTGGTAAGGAAGTGAGCGTATAAGTTACAATACATTCAAGTAATGTTACTGCTTCATGACTGACACAAGAACAGAAAGGTGAACTCGTAATCGGATACATAAAACAAAACGTGCTTTCACATCTATTCTGTCGAACTGGAATCGCCTTGTTCTTAACATAGTATTCTCCAGAAAATGGTAGTAATAGCCTTCCCTTATGTTTGGACAGGTAGTACTTTAGTCGTGTATTCGTCATAACGTACGAGTATGTTGGTGTTAATACTTTCTCTGAAATCTACGTATCTCCTTTGACGGCAAATTCAACATATACTTCTGATTTTCATTTTACACATATTAGCTGAATGCAACCTTAAATAAAATATTGAGTGAATTATCGATTTTCCGAATTAGTTTGCTACTGTATGAGATACGATTAACTATCTGAGTCAAATGTTATCTTGAGAAAATAAATTGATCAGGTATTTAAATTACTACAGCTTAATCTGAAATTTACCATATCTTTAAAAAAGTTACATCTTAGTTCCAGTTTGTGTTGAAAGTAATACGTATCTGTAACGTGCACATCAAAGATTCATACATAAGCTGACATGTATTGTTCCGCTTAAAACACTGGTGTACCTAACACAGATTCAATTAAAATGTATAAACTGTTCGGATTAGAAACTGTACTATAATGTATCCCTCTTGAAGTAATGCTGACATGCATGCATGTGTAATTAGAATCCTTAAACAATAAATTACTTACATAACACGTTAATTAGTGGTCGATTTGTGGATGTCACACTTTCCCCATCGGTGTTGTTCGCTTTGCAATATATTGTGTAATTCTGATATTTTCTAGTCAGACTGTAGATCAATGAACTATTTGTAATACTGAAGTTGTCAATTGTTGTTGTAAACTTAGTTGTTATGTTAAGAGTTATTATATCATCATCTGCATTATTTGGACTTTGTTGATACCATGTTACAGATGATGGTGGCCACGAGGCTGATGTGTCACATTTGAACGTCTCTGGAACACTTTCAACCACGTCTAATCTACCCCCTTTCGGTTGTGTTAAGCTAACATGTTTGACTAAGACTGAAATGTAAGGAAACAAAAAATATTCTTCTATTTCGATCTGCGAACCACTATTTTTTCATGAAGTTGGGACTCGTTGATTTAGTGTCGTTGATCAAATAAGTATTGTTCATACCACAACACTTAACATATTCCTAGCTATTTCAATGGATATACGAGGTTGTATTGATTAAGTTAATACTTAAATATTACATTGTTTAAAGTAAAGAAGGTAGGAAAGTTAATTATACAAACGTGTTGGCTCGATCTTAAAGTCGGTTGACACAAACGCTCCTTTTTTTGACCATCTACAAAGATGTTTCAAATGATTACGATGCGTTGTGAAACAAGAACGCCATTGCCGTAGCTTGTCTTCCGTAAATATATAGAAATCATTCTTTAATCGTTTTTATTATATCTAATACACAACAGTTTGACCGGGAAACCGGAACGATTTATATCTATAACAAATGTATATACGTATGTATATATGTTACTTGTTTAGCTTGTATTTGCATGGAGAACAGTTCTGTCTTTTTTTGCTAAAAATCTTTTGAAACTCGTTATATATATATATATGGATTGTGAAAACCCTTCATGCTCAAAGGTAAAAGTTCGCTTTGGGAAAAACACGTACGTTCCATTGTTAACAGTCTACAAGGAGTGTTAAGCATTTTCCGATCAATTGAAAAAACATTTACGCCAGAAGACGGGGCTTGCCGTCCTAATATTGCATAATTATCTTTATAATCTTCCGAATTAAATGCAATATATCTGAATTTTGACCACATTAAATCCGAAGCTTATTGGTGAAATACTCATTGCCTGTATAGAAGGCAATTAAGAATGAACACATAGAGAACCTTCTTACTGTGAAGCTCCTATATTGTATCTGTGCAACATCGAATATAATTCGGTGGATCTCTATCCATATGAGCTTTAGTTGCAATAACTATGTTGGTCAGGGAGCAAAGTATGCCCTTATATACGACGTTTTACTTTTAAAGGAACCATATTCATATTTCAAAACTTTAATCAATTGCTTTTTCATGACAAAGATGCTGAGATGACTCCTGTAATAATTAATTTATAAGATCCCGTATTAGGCGTATGGTTGCTCAGACTAAGGGCATGTAGTCACGAAGCAATCGTGTTATTTCGATTGCGAAAAGGACATTCGTGGCTAACACATTTATTTCTGCTAAAGGAAAAGGATAAACCCAGTTTGTACAATAATATGCCATGTTACTATCAAAGGTATTGTTGTTGAATGAGTAGAAATAAATCTGTTCCCTGGAAGAGGTTTTTGAATATATTAAAGTGGTACAAAAAATGATTTCTTTTTAAACAAATGAATATTTATAATGACTTTCTTGAAGGTTTGTT
>JAUELF010169865.1:0-14670 GCA_031471495.1 Clinocardium nuttallii | reverse complement strand
AGGTCACTAGGTCAAATTTAAGGAATATATTGTTGACATTTAGGTGAGCGATCCAGGGCCTTCATGGCCCTCTTGTTTAAGTTGCTGATATCTTCTTTAAACTCATAACCTCATAGTCCTGTTTTTTGACTTGTCCAAATAAAAACATCTGAAATAAATAAATAATGAATTATCTTAACTGAGGAATGATGTTGGGACTGACTTGAAAACATTGTAGAAAATGGTAGATACCATTCTTTCTGTCAAACACTAGTTCCCACCATGAGCCAACACAATTTGTCTATAATGTTGTAAATTGTTCATTGTAAGCAATTTCTCCATTTGTCACAATGGTTTAATAGTCTTCAGCTGTAGATGCCTCAACATATGTACATGTATACATTTAGATTGGAAAGGGTTGAATAATGACCTGCCATTGACAAGTCGACAGTACTATGAGGATAGGGCTTAAAGATGCCTGGTCCTCTCTCTGATGCTATATATTGATGAATCATATTTTTTTAAACATCCATGAATGGAACAGGTGGAATATTAGCATTACAATTTCCATACTGAGTTGAAAACTGTTAGCAAAAAATACCTTTTACTCTTTTTCTCACAATGTTTCTTAAACGTCTATAGTCATATGAATCAGGGAGAGGATTTAGCATAATTTGAACTGTTTTTTGGGGGAAAATACTTGTTGGCTACATGAATAGTGAAAAGAGTGTAGAACCAGATCTGTGTGTTTTCGATCTGATCAAGATCTACACTGTTCACATCATTTATTACATCTACTTGCATAAGCTTGTTAGAAGATGCTGTCAACTTTGGTAGATTGTTTTTAAACCCTTTCCCACATACAACAAATCTGCAGCGGAAGCAATGAAAATCTCTTTAAATGAAAGAACAATAATTGAATAGAGTTGAAAACCTGCCGACAAAAGGAGAAATTTCTCGTTTTGAGCAATTTCTTCTTTTGTTGCCATGTTTTCAAAAGGCTGTCTGCTGCAGAGGCATCAGAAATCTTCTATATGTGGGAAAGGGTTAAGCAGCTGCCCAGGGGGGTTTCAAAATATGGCTGTTAAAGACAGGTGGCTTTTAAAGACAAGTCAACTTTCAGGCTGGCTGCTTAATACAAGATGATTGCTTAACAGATGTGACCTCTAACACTCTAACACAATTTTAACTGTAAAGTTGTTTTATCTTTAAATTTCTTACTAAGTTTTGACTTTAACCCTTTTCCATATACAACAATTCTGCAGCAGACGACTTTGAACAGTTTTTGTCAAAAAATAGAAAATCTCTATAATTGATTACAAATATACAAATAGTTTTATTCAGTAATACAAGGCCTCTGGCCCAAAATACACTATTAGATTATTTGCAAAGAACATAAAAGTAGTTGTGAAAATGATTGAAGTTAACATTATACAATTACATGGCGGTTGTTGGTAGAATGTCCTGAACAAATCACTTAACTTGGTGTATCAATGTGTTTATAAAAGATCCATTTCTATATAATGGATAACCTTTGACTAAAAGTGGAAAACATTGTGGCAAATGGAGAAATTGCTCCTTTTGAGCAATTTCTTCTTTTGACATTATGTTTTCAAAAAGCATCTATATGAGGGAAAGAGTTAACTAACACTTTCTCTTTTTGTCACAATGTTTTTAAAAGTTATCTGCTGAAGATGCAAAAAAATGTGTTTATAGGTAGGAAAGGGTTAATTACATATAGATTAATTTTTTGTCATTTTTGCAGCGGACATATTTTCATGATGAGCAATTTCTCCTTTTGCCACAATGTTTTTAGTAGACATTAACAAAGTTCTCTGCTGCAGATTTGTCGTAAGTGGAAAAGGGTTAAAGGATAAGTTATACCTCTACAAGTCTTGTAGGTCGTACAAAGGTCTTTTTCTCGGACCTTCCGCTTCTCCGTATTTTCTGGAACCTCTCCAAAAGACCATTCTTTATACTCAGAAACGAGGAACCATCCTCGGAATCTTTAGCTTGGGTCTCTACCTTATCTAACTGTTCTTCATCTTGTTTTTCAGCATCTGGAAAATAACATTTTTTAATCACACTTCCTGACGTAAAAGGAAACAAAATTTGAGTCTTTTAGTACATGTATATTGTTAACAAATAAGTGGGCCATGATGGCCCTGGATTGCTCACTTGATTTTTTTCCCCTTCACCCCCTGGTGGCCATTGTTTCCGACCAATCAACATGGCATGAAGGAATCTGATAGAGGGTCACTTAAGTTTTCACTATAGCCATATAAGGCAAAATAGCACCACCCTCTGGCGGCCATGTTTTGCGACCAATCAACATGGCTTGAAGGAATCTGATAGAGGGTCATCCAAGGAACATTTCTACAAAATAATTTGAAAATCTGCCAACCAGTTTGGGAGAAGAAGAATTTAAAAATAATATGTTTCGTTGCCATGGAAACCAGAATTCTGCATGGATCCGAAATATTTGAAGGAATTCCAGTGAAGTCATTGAGAGGATGCATTCTGTGCACTTCGGGCTCAGGTGAGCTAAATATAGGCCAAAGTTTATAGGTGAAGAATGAGTTATAAATTTGTCAATGTAGGGGGTAAAGAAGAAACAATCTCGCTCTCTTGGGACAATGTTTTTTAACAAATCAACATGGCTTGAAGGAATCTGATAGAGTCACCCAAGGGACATTTCTACAAAATTATTTGAAAATCAGCCAATTGGTTATTTTCCACTTTTACTACAATGCATTTTATCTTTTCTAAAATCGTACTTGCAGTTAAAGAGATGTTCCATTTTTTGACCAATTAACATGGCTTGAAGGATCTGATAGACCCAAAGAAAGGAAGATTGTTTGAAAATCGACAATGGAAAACAGAATTTTGCATGGATCCATAATATTTGAAAGAAATTAGGAGAGACCATTGTGAAGATGCTACTTATGAAGTTTCATCCCAATTGGCCAAGAGGTTGTTACAGAGAAGTTTTTTGAAGCCAAAAGACTAGACAAGGATACACCCATGATGGACAATTCAACACAAAATAGAGTTGACTTGTTAAAAGCCAGTAGAGCTAAAGGTTATTGCTGTGTAAATTACCATTTTCCTTCATGTGTAGAATGTTATCACAATATTTGGCAGTAGCCAGATAGGCCTCCTCTTGGCCAAACTGGGCAGCTCCTTTAATATTGACAGCATCATCTGTGCTCAATGAAGCCTTCATTTTGTTATAGCCTTCCTTAACCAGCTGTTCTGTCAACTGCAAGATGTAATTATGGTAACAAACATCAACAATCAACATACATAACAAGTGTTCAAAATAACATCTGTGCAACTTTTCAATAGAGTGATAAATTAAAATATGAAAAAGACAGAGAGTGATCCTTTTTTGTCACACTGCAAAGTTAAACAACACAAAATACTTGCTTTAAATGCTTGACAGAAGCAACCAGTTTGCAACTTTTGTTGACCATGCCAATACCTTATGAAATTCCTGTGTTTACTTGATAAAGAGAAATCTTGGTTTGAATGAATAGTGTTTTTAACATTTTCAATGACATTTATGTCATAGCAATATGTTTCTAGCTTAATAAAACAGACTAGACCATATGTATTGTAAAACTACAAAAAGTTAACTCCAAAAAAGACACTTGTGTAGGCAAAATATCAACAACTGTTTTTAAAAACTTTTGTGCACTTCCATTTAGTCTTGCCGTTTCCAGTCTTTTAAATTTAACCCTTTTCCATCTGCAGAGTAATTTAAAAAAAGAGACAACTATTGAAAACATTGTTGGCAAAAATGAGTCATTTCTCCTTTTTCCACAATGATTTCAACTCTTTTAAGTTATCCTACTTTCATTTAAATAGATTTTTCATATTTTTGTCTATATGATTTGAAAGTCATCTGCTGCATATGTGTTGTATTTGGACAAAAGGTTAATGCTTAAAAAAAAAAAAAAAAGACTGCACAAACCTCCTGTTTCTGTAGCTTCTTCATGCCAGTTAGTTCGAGTAATTTCTGAGCAGCTTTAGTTCCCTCCAATTTTTTAGTATCAAAACCCTGTAAACCGAGGGCAATCAGCTCCAGAGCCTGTCCACTTAGTACATGATGTCTTCTTATCAGGGCTGGATTTGATACAAGGTTCTCTGTGTCTTCTATCTTACCTTAGGAATATAGTTAATACAAAATAAATAAAAGATTGTTCAAATGAACATAAGTGTTGCTTACCAATAGGTTAGTAAGTGAAGGTGTGATGGACAGACAGAGGGAAAGACCACACATAAACGGACTAATAGAAATTAATTTACATTGTAGGAAAAGGAGATTTTTTTTTGTTTCATTGCCATGGAAACCAGAATTCTGGTGAGGTTATTGAGAGGATGCTCTCTGTGAACTATCATCTCAATCGACCCACTGGTTACTGAGAAGAAGATGTTGACACACGCCGGACGCTGGACATAAGGCGATCACAATAATTCACCTTGAGCCCTTTGTGCTCAGGTGACCTATAAGACCACCTACAAACATAGCCCATATTGTTGTGTTCCTACGGGTGGTCTTTACACACAGGTTTGTCAATGTATATTGCAGGGTAATAAGTCAAAACCACTGAAATATACATAATAATGTGAGGCTTCAAATCGGGAGCTTCCGCCGATATCGGGAGAGATCACATGTCTGCTGTGGTATATTAGTTGTTTATTGGTAAGCAACACTTGTTACTATGGTATACACTTGTTTGTTATTTGGAAGTGACATTTGTTCCTGTGGTATATGTGTTGGTAATTGGTAAGCAATACTGGTTCCTGATGTATATGTGTTGGTAATTGGTAAGTGACCACTAGTTCCTGGTGTATATGTGTTGGTAATTGGTAAGTGACCACTTATTCCTGGTGTATATTTATAGGTTATTGGTAAGTGACCACTTGTTCCTGCGGTATACTTGTTGGTTATTTGTAAGTGACCACTTGTTCCTGAGGTATACATGTTGGTAATTGGTTAGTGACCACTTGTTCCTGGTGTATAGTTCTTGGTTATTGACCACTAGTTCCTGAGGTATACATGTTGGTTATTGGTAAGTGACCACTAGTTCCTGAGGTATACATGTTGGTTACTGGTAAGTGACCACTTGTTCCTGCGGTATATTTGTTGGTTATTGGTAAGTGACCACTAGTTCCTGAGGTATACATGTTGGTAATTGGTAAGTGACCACTTGTTCCTGCGGTATATTTATTGGTTATTAGTAAGTGACCACTTGTTCCTGAGGTATACATGTTGGTAATTGGTTAGTGACACTTGTTCCTGCTGTCTACTTTTGGGCCACAATGTTTCAACTCATATCCTTTAATTTATAGTGGTTGTCCCTATTTATGCTTAGATGTAGTCTGCAAGAGATTTATATTGAAAATTGAAGGTTAACTATTTACTTATACATAATATGCCCTATGTTTGATCATTTGCTTTGTTTTACTGGCGTCTTCCACAATTTCAAATACTGAGTACAACATCATCAGTATCAGTTAACTTTAGTCCGACGCATACGTCTCACTATGCAATCGCGCCAAGGAGGGATGTCACTTAACCTTTTCCCTCATATATATGTTTTCCGACGCTTCTGCAGCAGACAAATTCACGTTTTGTGCAATTTCTTCCTTTGTCACTATGTTTTCACAAAGCTGTCTGCTGCAGATGCGTCTATATGAGGGAAAGGGTTTATACCAACATCCAGAGCCATCTGCAGTAGCTCAGGAAACAGTGAAGCAAAAGAACTCTGTTCAACAGCTGACCATTCATTTGCAGAGGTATTCTAGATTTTTTCCTGCCTGTTTTCAGTCATCTGCAGTGGACGACCTTGCATCTAGGCATCATCATGGAAAATCTCTTTCCCACCTGTAGACACAATAGCAGCAGACGTTTAACAATTAAGGTATTTTTTATTGAGATTTTACATGTTTCTGTTTATATGTTTTCAAAGTCATCTGCTGCTGAATTGTTGGATGAGGAAAAGGGTTAAGTTCATGAATCGAGTTAAAAACATTGTGACAAAAGTAGAAATTGCTCATAACTTGCAATATCTTCAATTGCTACAATGTTTTCAAAAGTCTTCTGCTGCAAAGGCGCCGATTGTCATATTCAGTCTGTATCGGACGTGTATAGACGCTTTCTGATGCCTCTGCAACCAACAGCTTTTTGAAAACATAGTGGCAAAAGAAGAAATTAGTCAAAACGAGCAATTTCTCCTTTTGCCACAATGTTTTCCAGTTTTAGTCATACTCATAGGTTTTCCATTAAATTAGAGATTTTCTTTTTTTGGACAAAATATGTTCAAAGTCGTCTGCTGCAGAATTGTCGTATGGGGGAAGGGTTTAAGTCTTGGTTATGACCTGTATCAGAACCCAATTACCAGTAAAGAACATGAGAGGTAAGTTATTGGGATAATAAATACAAACGCACTGACAGCTGTATTGTTAACATTTTAATTAGATTTAGTGAGACAAGACTAGGAAGTAAAAACCTCCTACATGAAACAGTTTCCATGGCAACTGACCCCATTCTAAACATTTCTATATTTTCTTTTTTTCAAACATACAATCTGAATTTTTTAATTTAAATATGCAATGCCTGTTTTTTTTTAATATTTCATTTAAACAACAAAGCAATGCTTCTGAAAGTGTTGTATATCTTTCGAGAGAAATAATGTCATACTTTGAATGAGACTGTTGCCATGGTTACCACATTTCTATAGAAATTATCCCACCAATGGGAAGATCACATTAAGCTGTATGTATTTACAAGACAATGAAATGTGTTTGTTTATATATACACTATATACAATTATACTCCTCTCTTATGTACAAAATATACACTGATTTATAATACAATAGTATCACATATACATCATGATCTTCATAATCAACAACAAACAAACGAAAAATATTAGAAATATGAATTCTAAATATAGAGGAAAAAATCTGTAATAAACCCTTTCCTAAGTAGAATGTGACTTTTAAGAAACATTATAGTAAAAGAAGAAAATCCTTACAGTTATAAATTTCATCTTTTTCTGCTTCCTACCTACAAGGTTATTTTACTGTCAAAAATAAATGTTTGCAAATAATTGGCGAGATTATCTAGTATTTATTTCCAAGAGGCTATAATAGCATCTCAGGTTAACTCTTTCCCACATATAGACACATTTTGACGCATCTGCAGCAGACGACTTTTAAAAAACATGACAAAAGGAGAAATTGCTTAAAAAGAGCAATTTGTGCTTTTGCCACAATGTTTTCAAGTTTTGACAACAGGATAAAAAGACCTTTCCCCCCACACAGACGGATGCATCTGTGACAGATGACTTTTGAAAGTATTGTACCATTGTAACAAAAGTGGAAATTGGTCATGCTGAGCTATTTCTCCTTCTGTCACAATCCAATAATTACATCATGAGTATCCATTTTTTTTATTTAACTTGGATGATTTCAAAGTTTGGGAGGGGATTACATACAGCCAACAGAACACCCACTCACTACCTACATTATGATAGCACTTGTGTATGCTGAATTCTTTTCTAGCCTCAAAGAGACACAAAATACTTCAAATTTAAACAGTTTATACAAAAACATGTACATGCATGCGTTTTATCACATAGCCAGGTTCCAGATAATACCATTATTACAATTTGTATGTCTTTTAATTAGTCCTTATCCAAATATAACAGACAAAATGCTTCAATGTACCATTTGAAAGAAAAAAACAAAGTCAATTCCAGAATGTCTAAGAAAACTGAAAAGTATTAAAATAAATAAATAATTGAAGTCATGGGACATATTTATGTCTATCATTTATTGGTTTTGTTTTCCTAATAATAATTACTAAAATTATGTTACCAACTGAAAGGAACTGGAACCAAGGCTATGGATAAACAAAAAAGTAATTTAATAAATAGGAGTTTCATTGATGTAGGTAGTAAGTAAAAATTCTGTTACATGCATTTCTTTTCTTCAAATAGCTTTAAGCATGCTTTAAGAATACAGTAGTCAATTAGCCCTAAAAAAACCTCAATCACAATAGGAAATCTGGCCAATAGAGAGAAAGAATAGTCATAATATTGAAACATTAACAAAAAAGAATGTGTGTGCTCATTATGAGCAATCCATTCCTTTCCTCACAATGTTTTCGTATTTATTGTAGAGGTATGCAGAACAGTTTAATGAGGGAAAGAAAGGTAAAAGTCAAATCTTTTGCAGACGACTGAAAATATTTAGACAAAAAAATTATCAAACGTTATCATCAAGATATTACGACTCATACACTTTAGACTTATCATCAAACTAACTTTCATTTCAAATGGCTTTTAGCAAAATAAACGAAAGTAAGCCCAGTTTAGAATGATACAGATAAGTTATGAAAACATTTTCGGAAAAGAAGCAATTGCTCAGAATGAGCAGTCATATAGTCCTTTTCTAATAATGTTTTCTACTTTATCTATAGATCTATCACACTTTTTTATTATGTTTTACACATCAATTCTTTTAGAAGTTTGTCAAGTTGAATGATTATTACAGGAGAAATCTCTCATCCATTTCTTATTTTAATTTCATGGTAAGTTGTACACTATCTGAACAACAATTTCTCTTTACCAAATCCCTAAAAGTAGAATGACGTAACTCCCATTTTGTATCCTAGGAGATGATACTGACTGATATCGGACCCTCACACACTACACAATTTTCTGAGATCAAAACATAACTTTTTTTTTTTTTTAATTTTCCTTTTTTCTATTAGCTCTAAGATTGCACAATACCAGATTTATTTATTTCTGTGTTATGTTTTTACATTTTTTGTGTTTTTTTCCTACAAAAATACCTTTATTTACAGCCAACGTTCTATGGTGATACACATAATTTGACAAACACTGCACAGCACAAAGTTAACACTAGACATGAAAATGGAACAGCAAATTCCTTCATAAAAACCTTCTTCCAGCATTTTTCATGATTTTCTCAATCCATTACTTCACACAGACAACATTTGACACCTGCCATTGAACATGACTTTTGAAAGGTGAAATTGCTCAATATAAATATTTCAGTTTTCTAGATTGTTAAAATTGTTCATCTGAGGAATGTTTTAAAAGCAGACAACATTTGAGAAAATCATGTGATAATGGGTTAATTATAATTTCCAAAGGATGTAAACATTTCAACATTCATTTATTTTACATGTTGTGAAGTTGATAGGATTCAAAAGTTCAGGTTATTATATGATTATTTTAAAATAGACTTGAGAGGAATTGAGAAGCTGTAGTGGTTTTGTAAAGGAACTCCAATAATGTAGTGATATAGAAATGAACATAGATCTAGTCATCTATATTTGGCATGTTTTTGCATCAGCCAATTCGGTACTGCTACTTCATTTCAAAACTTTGCATGTTTTTCATAAATTAAGAGAAAAGGAGAAATTGCTAATAATAGTAAGCAATTTCTCAATTTCCCTTCTGATGTCTTCCACCACTGTGTAGTAAAAAAACATTCTCTCTTCATTTTATAAGATATATGAGAGAGAGAGTACGAATATGATATCTTGTAAAGCATTAACCCCTTCCCACATATAAACGCTTTACGACGCCTTTGCAGCAAATGACTTTTTGAAAACATCTTGACAAAAGAAAAATTGCTCAAAACTAGCAATTTCTCCTATGCCACAATGTTTTCCACTTTTAGTCATAGGTTTATCCATTCAATTATGAAGATTTTCTATGTTTTGACAAAATATGTTCTAAGTTGTCTGCTGCAGAATTGTTGTATGAGGGAAAGGGTTAACATCTGCTACCATTCCTTTTCAAGTAAGTATTATGAAATTATGTCAGCTTTATTTATCCAGCACTATGAATGGACTCTGAAATCTGCATCTAATTAAGAAATGCAACTCACACTTTTAAGTAGCTTAAATAAACTAAAATTTACACCATCTGGAAGAGATGTATTACCTTAAAGTAACACTGTTATGAGAAACATGAATATCTGAGTGTTCGATAAGGGAGAGTAAACCCATCTTTTATTATTCTCGTCTCTGTACCAAACCCTATGCTGTGTGTGTTTGAACTCAAAAGAATCATCTCATTGCGATGATGATTATTTCGAGCACCCACAACATAATGGTATAAGAGTGAAATAACGAATTTAGAACATGAACTACGCCTTATCTGTAACTCTGATGATTAAACAAGAAATCACATAAACACATCACAAACATGATGACACGAAAAATGATTTAAAAAAAAAAAATGACATACACTATAATACTGTTACATTAGTTCAACAATATAGACATGAAAAATCATAATAGCTAGCTGCCCATTGTAATATTCTGTGAAAAAGAAAAAAAAAATGAAAATGAAAATGAGCTGCACCTAGCAATTTCAGATCTTAATGCATCGGCGCACAGTGCAAGTGTTCATACACATGCATATATGTTATATTTTACTGCATGCACTTGGAAGTGTCGCCCACTTTCCCTTCAAGTAAATACAACTTTAAAAGATGTCATTAAGACCCCCAATTGCTAGAGGCAGCTGAAATCGAAATGACCTCAATAATCAATAATTAATGTTAAAAAGAAAATTGTAAAACTAATTTTATACAACTTTTCAGTATGAAAAAATCTGAAAAATTCAGCAAAAAGGTGATTTTTTTATTTTTATGTTTATAAGCAATCAAATATAAAATTTAGAAGAAAAAAAAAATCTAATTGCGACCTGCACAGAAAGCATTTATCATACATGATAGTAATTGGTTACCTGATATGCTAGAATCATTTTATACAGATGTCTGGTGTGACACTCTCCAAATAATAATAATAGATCATTTTGGAAGTATAATTTGGATTCCACGTTAACGACACTGTAGAGGAAAATAAGAGAAATTGCTTATCTTTTTTCCCCCCACATAGAAATCAAGTCAGAACATCGTAGATTCCATGTTAAGAACACTGTCAAGGAAAAAAAGAGAAATTTCTTATCATCTTTCCCCCCCACATTGAAATCAAGTAAGAACATAGCAAGTGTCAGGAAAAAGGTTATATTTGATATGAACCCCCCCATTAACTAATAAGAAATATAGCCTATAATCAGAGGTCCAGATAACGAGGCGTATACAGCTCTTTTCCCCACAATATATCTCTTATCATCCAACCAAACCTTGTGATGTGTGAACTCAAAAGAATCCTCTCAATGAGACGATTCTTTTGAGTACCCACAACATAGGGTTATAAGGTCAAGTAAGGATTTTAGAACATGAAAAATGCCCCTTTTCTAGACCTCTGCTATAATTGATTAAAATAGAGAAAAAATAACCTACAAAGTTCTATATATCTATACTGTAAGTCAATGTGACCCAATCAGTGCCACTCCAATTTATATTGAAATGTCTGTGAGAAAATTCCAACACATATTTCATTGACTTATATATATATAAAATAAAAAAAATCAGCAATTAATGTTAACAACTTCGTTAATGAAATTGTTCACACCATATTTCAATTAATTCTGGAAGTGAAACAACTTCTCAAAAAGAAAACCCACATGATAATGAATAATCTTTCATCAATAAACAAAAAAATGCCCTAGTTATCAGTGAAATATGTATATTTTACCACCAATTTGATGTAGGTCAGCTTCGAGTTAGTAAGATTGATTGATTATAATGGAAAGCATTAATGAATGTGATAATTGAATATCATTATTTGTAAACATCAGCCCTCTCTTCAAGATCAATATTTAAATTTATAAAATCTAAACTAAAATTGTGGATAGTTTCAGCTGTTAACCTATTCCAACATATAGACACTTGTTGATTGATGCATCTGTTACTTCTGTAGCAGATGACTATTGAACAAATTGTAGTGAAAATACAAATTGCTTGTAATGAACATTTTCTTCTTTTCCACAATATTTTCAACTTTATTTGATATATATACGTATTTCATTTCTTGAGACTTTAAAATTATGAATATTCTTTGACATTCATGACTTGATATTGATAAAGAAAGGGCCAACTTCTTCTACCATGTTCAATCCCCAAAACTGCCTAACTTATCCAACAGACTACCTACCATCTTTACTCCCCATACATCCAGGTGACCATAACCCTGACCTTGGCTAGAGACATATTTTGAGTAAGTGTAAAGTTTCTAATAATAAGATGTATGTTTCAATTAACACTTGCCCCCGTAAACAAAATGTCCAACCCTACACAGATCTGTACGCTACAGGTTGATGCTGCTGACCGTGCACTACACCCACCAAATGTTACGAGAACGGATTAGAATTGTCATCGTGACATGATTCCAATCGGTTCACACAATAATTAAGGTTTGATGAAGGGACAAAGGTGATACAGCAATAAACCCTATGATATGTTTGAATTGAGAAATAACCATTTCCCACATACAACAAATTTGCAGCAGACAACTTTGGAAAGATCTAGGCAAATATATGGAGAATCTCTATAAAAGTGAGCATAGTAAATGAATGGAAGTAAAACATTGTGGCAAAAGGAGAAATTACTCATGATGAGCAATTTCTCTGTTTGCCACAATGTTTTCACAAGCTGCAGAGGAGTCAGAAAGGGCCTGCTATGTGGGAAAAGGGATAAGAGAGCATTGAAAGCTAAAGATCAGTTTACCCCTCTATGTCTGACCTGTGTGCAGAAGTAAACAAACACATAAAGACCAAGATCTGACTGATCAACTGTGCGGTCAGATCTGTATCTTTTCTGCAAGTTCTCCACACCACAATGACATGACAGCTATCTCTCCTAAACCCTATGATGTGGGTTTTCAAAAGAATCCTCTCACTGAGAATACCAACAACAAAGGGGTAACCTTTTCCCAAATATAAACATGTTTGCAGCAGACAACTTAAGTCTGAAAACATATTTGCAGGGATGAAAAATCTGTAAATAATTTAATAATTGACTTGAGTTGAAAACATTGTGGCAAAAGGAGAAATTACTCATTGTATCATCCTTTTGTCGCATTTTTTTCTAAAGTCATGTGCTGTCAAAAATTGTCTAAATGTGAGAAAAGGGTTAAGTGGATACATGCTAGTTTAAGTGTTATGTAAATATGTCCCTAATCAACAGCTGTTGGAACTGGTCTCAATGTTTGTGGCCGCAATAAGCAGGAGGAAGAACATCATGAACGGAAATCAATTAATCAATGGCAGTGCAACTTCATTTAGAAGTTTTTCACAAGTCTATCACACAATTATTTCTATCAGTGATAAAATCCAAACACAAATTAACAATTTATATAATATCCAACTTCATGAATATTCAAAGGGTATTCCATCTATTCCATTCACTACCTGTCGGTCTGTTTTTGTATATGTTAATGTGAATACTCCATATGTTAACAAGAATACATCCAATATGTTAACAAAAATACATCCAGTATGTTAACAAGAATACATCCATATGATAACAACATATATATACAGAAAACGTTAACAATATGGATGCAGTATGATAATTCCATGTTACACAATTACATCCATTCATTACACTTCAAATATTAGTAATTCCATACAGGAAAAATGTATAACAAGTGTAAGTTTGATATACAAAACAAGAGAGAAAAAAACCAAGTGTTACGTATGATCCATTATTAAACAAGTCCTATTTTTATTTTTTTTAAGTGATTTTCTTTCTACAGTATCAAATCCATTTCCATGGTACCTAGTTATCACTATATGAAACATGTACAATATCCAGGGGGTCACAATAATTCACTATAACACTAAAAAAATCCTTGGAACAAATTGATTGACCCTCAGTTTACATATCCACATATCTTTTTAAAACATGTACATAATGAACATCCCATGACTTGTTCTATGATCCTTTCAGCGTGCTCACAGGATTACACACACAAAGTACAATATTCAACAGGATGGTCTCTAACACTTAATATTTAACAATCGTAACAAATCGTGTTTAAGGATGTTTAACAATAGTTCACTTTTATTCAATTTTAAATAAATCCAGTGATCTCCCTTTGTGTACACACACATCCAGTTATATATATAGGGGTTAACAGTGCTAACCTATGTTGGTATCATTTTAACACAGATTAACACAAACGTTTATCCATGAAATAAATGAACACTTGATCCCACTTTAAGTTCTAGATCCGTAATTTTATCACACAGGTGTGATATTTTGTCGTAATCGGGGTTTAGTTGTCCACGCCTTGCACGGTAATAACATCATATTCATTCTGATAACCGATGTCAAAAGACGAAATATCACTTTCAGCATGTCGTCACAAACAGCCTATTCTCTCCTCTACACACTCCTGATAGACCGATGTGACCTTGTAAAGGTCAATCCATTTCCATGACAACATGACTAATCACGCGACGGTTGCTATAATGACTATAAGATGAGCCAGGTCCTTGACTTGGTAAAGAAGGTCAAATCCGAGTCGAGATAACGTGTTCTGTGAGAACTCACAAGGTGGGAATATGTGTACCACATACGCAGGCTGAAAATACATATCAATAATTCATTGTTTGGTCATTGGTTCACTTTTCTAGATGTTTCCACTTCAATTAACCCTTTCCCTCATACGACAATTCTGCAGCAGACGACTTTGAACATATTTTGTCAAACAATAGAAAATCTCTA
>JAUELF010169754.1:0-14670 GCA_031471495.1 Clinocardium nuttallii | reverse complement strand
TCAGATTCCTTCAAGCATTGTTAATTGGTCAAAAAACATGGCCGCCAGAGGGCGGGGCTATTTTGCCTTATATAGCTTTAGATAAAACTTAAAAAATCTTCTGCTCCGAAAGTGTCAGGCAGATTTTCAAATAATTTTTTAGGAATGTTCTTTGGGTGACCCTTTATCAGATTCCTTAAGCCATGTTGATTAGTTGAAAAACATGGCCGCCAGGAGATTCGGCCGTGGAGCGATACTAGCCCTCTTGGGCCTCTTGTTCTTTATTTTCTTTCACAATTTCAGGTGTCCTGCATAAGCTTAAATGGTAATTCTGAGTTACTAGCCACAGGACAGACTGGTCAATTAAGTGTGGTACGAGTCTGGAAAATGTTGACTGGAGAGTGTCTAGCCTTGTGTAAAACTCATTCTCACTCTTTGTCTAGCTTGAGGTAAAACTAGTTTCCGCTCAAATTTGTTTGAAACACTTCTTAATAGATGTACTTATGTGGATAACCAGTTACAGTGAATAAAAAGTGTTTTTTACAATAAGTAACTGAATTGGTGGTTTGTCTTGGCTGTAAATTACCCATGCATGGAATGTTTGTATCTCTTTTCCACATACAGCAAATCTGTAGCAGTCTTTCTAAACATCTGAACAAAAAGCCGAAATATTTATAAATAAAAGCATAGTTATCAAATAAAGTTGAAAACATTGTCGCAAGAGGAGAAATTTCTCCTTCTGCCAAAATGTTTTCATAAATTGTCGACTTACGATGCATCAAATTGCATCTACATGTGAGAACAGCCAAGCACAAAAAAATTGTAGGCTGTCATTTCACAAGATGAGGATTCAAAGTGCAAGTCAAAATCTTTTCATGAAAGTCAAGCAGCCGGATACATTTACCACACTGGAGGTCTTGTATACTTGTATACTTGCTTATGTAGTCTTTCTGTTAGCATAGCCTTTCTTCAGATGTTTCATAAAGGTTTGTATGAATGGATTTCACATAGTTGAGATCTTGATCAGATTGACTGATCTGGGGTTTTCTTAGTTTTAAATTCTTCTTGTTCTTTTTTTCTGTGATATGGCTCCTCTAGCCCTTGCCTGTCTCCAGTTTGTCATGTGTTTAAAAAAAAATCATAAATCTGTGACATCAAATTCTACACTCAATATTCATTATTTGTGAAAATTTTAAGAAAATATTCAACGATCAACGGTTGTATATTTCAGCTTCTCTCACAAAGGCAATTTATTGTGTGGTGTGGGAAAGGACAGTCATGGAAAAAATGTAAGTGTTAAATTTATTGAATCGTGAGATAGCATTTGTATATGGGAAAGGGATTAGAGATGTTTCTACATATATATACATACTTATTATACACACTCATGAATTGATAACAAAGTTCCTTATTGGTCAATAAATAACAAAGAGATTTTGTAAACAGAGCTGATTTTTAGCTTATCTGTTTTTGGGAGTAAAATATGTCTGGCTTTTGTGATACCCTTGGCATCGCCATCTGCGTCATCACAAAACTTGAACTTTACCTCATGACTCAAAAACAGTTAAACATTTTAAAGTGAAACTAGGTACACATGTTCCGAGGAGATTATGTCACATAACTCTGGATTTTATAATTATTTAATAATGCCCCCTTATTCGACTTAGAAAAAAGCAGACAAGCGTTGATGTTTGATAGCTATAAGAAATCTCTTTCAACTTGTACAAATATAAGTAAAATTGAAACTAGAGCAGATGACTTTTAAAAAACCCATCAAAGGTAGTTTCTACTTTTGTCACAACGTTTTCTAACATATTTGTTTTATTTAGAGATATTCCCCATGTTTTCCCCTAAAAGCATCTGCTACAGATTTGTTTTATGTGGGAAAGGGTTACGCTTTCCTAGATACTGAATTAAATTTTGCCACCTTTTCAGCTTAGAACATGAAACCATTGTGGTGAAAGTTATGATTCCAGCAATGAATATATATTCATTTTGTCAAAATTATGTGAGTAAAGGGGTTAAACATTGTGTCAAAAAAATAAAAGTTCTAATTTTTACATTGACACATTGTTCTTAATTGTCTTTTAAAGCAGAGGCATCAGAAAGTGTCCTGTATGTGAGAAAGGGTTAAAGTAGAAACCGGAAATATTAAAAATTTATGTTGCCATCTTTCTCTGTCTTCTGTCTGTCATGCTTTCACTTACTGACACATTGTCTGGCAACATATGTTTTCCTTTAATCCTTTCCCATAAACATTAAATGTGCAGCAAGCATCTATATGTTGAAAAGGTTTAAACACTCATGTTTTAATCTCGTTTCAGTTGGTAGTTATCTGGAACACAAGTAAAGTGACTAAAACGCGAGAAATGACTGTGATGGCCAAGGCCCATACTGATGTTGACATTACAAGAATGAGGGTGGCTGCTTATGATGATACTAGGTATACTTCTTTTAACCCTTTCCCTCATATAGACGCTTTCTGACGCCTTTGCAGATGACAGCTTTTTTAATACATAGTGATAAAAGAAGAAATTGCACAAAACATGCAATTTCTCCTTTTGCCACAATGTTTTCCACTTTCAGTCATTTTCCAATTTTTGACAAAATATGTTCAAAGTCGTCTGTTGCAGAATTGCCATATGAGGGAAAGGGTTAAGCTTTTTTTTTTTCTTATAGAATACTTTCAAAACATATCGGCAATAGTATGGTAAATGGCTATAAAGAAAGTACATGTATAATGATAATAGAACAGACTTGAAAACAAATTGCTCATTATCATGATCTATGTTGGTCATAAATGCCCAACTGTTTGTTTTTCGCAGAGCACAACCCGCCCTTTCCCACATACAACATATCTGCATCAGACGACTTATAAAACATCAGACGGAATTTCGAGAAACATGTAAACTCTCTATAAATACAAGAGTGGTTATTGAATACAATCGAAAACAGTGTGACAAGTGGAGAATTTTTCATCATAGCAATTTTTCCTTCTGCAACAATTATTTCAAAATTCATCTTCTGTAGGTGAAATAGTTTGAGATAAACAGATAACATTTATATCTGTATTTCATATAGGTCTTACTGTAAAACATATTAAAAGGTCAGTGGGTCTGGTGGGTGTGTCCACGCTCCCTCGAGAGTTGAACTACCCTGTGATGAATGGAGAAATACCCATATTCAAAAGTCAAGTAAAAGAGAAACTAGTATAAAGAAGGGTTTTAATTGAACTTGAGACAAGGGTTATTGAGAAATATTCAAAAGTCACTGCAAAAAAGTAAAGCGATAATAATTTAAAAACAACACAGTCAAAAAGACTCAAAGATACAAACCTATTGTAATTGGTTTAGATCCTACAGACTCTCAAACATCATGTGGTTTATTTGAGAATTCAAATATATGAGGGAAAAGGTTAACCTTCAAAAAATCTGCAGCAGACAACTTTGAAAACATATAGGCAGAAATGTGAAATATCTCCACAATTGAACACATAGTTAGTGAAGAGTTGAAAACACTGTGAACAAAGGGGAAATTACTCATCATGAGCAATTACTCTGTTTGCCACAGTGTTTTCAAAAGTCGTCTGCTGCAGAAGCATCAGAAAGTGTCTTGCATGTGGGAAAGGTTTATATGAAGAATCTCTACATCTGCACATTAACTTTGTTGTTCTCTGACAATTTGCTGTTTCTTTATAGAATGGTGTCATGTGGCAGAGATAACATTCGGTTGTGGCGGGTCAAGGAAGGATCACTGCGGTCAGCACCGGTCAATCTGGGAGAATATCACACAATGGAGTTCACAGATTTGGGTTTTGAAGCCGGATATCGTACTACTAAAGATCCGGCTGACAGACTAGTGTAAGTCTCAATGATATCTTCATTTTATCTGATTTGGTTTGTTTCAATGTGTCAGGACTTTGTTAAAAAAAAAAGAGTATTTACTGTGCAGGGATTAGTTTTTCAATACCATTGACATGTTTATAGGGATTTAATGGCATGATGCTTTAGAATTTTACCCTTTTCCACATTTAATTTATCTGCAGCAAACAATGTTTGTAAACATTGTGGCAAAATGAGAAATTGTTCCTCACAAGCTATTTCTCCTTTTTCAAAAATCTGCTGTAGAAATTATTTATAGTTGATGGTAGTTATTATTACTTAATTCTACCTGTATAAGGTTTCCAAAAACAGAATTAGCTTCTGGCCTTTGCTTCCTTTAAAAATTGGGTGTTGAAATTAAGAAATGCAAAGTCAAATGGGCAGAGTATTTTAGTCAAAGAAAACTTCATTGACAGCCTATCTGTAAAAAAGAATTTGATTGTAATCATTTTCAACCACAAAATATAACTATATTGCAACACAAATTGTTGTTTTGATGTTTGTTTCATGAGGGAAAGAAAGGTCTATTTCAAAGGCTTTAGGGCCATTTAAACAGAATGTGAATGTGTAAAATTGTAGTGAACTCTTGGCTCAACGTGTGAAGTGCATTGTAGGCATATATTTTCTCCAAGTTGGATTTTCTTATTTTAATATATTGATTTAAATCTAAGTAATAAATTTAATAGAACCCTTTCCCTCATACAAATACTTTCCGATGCCTCTGCAGCAGATTCTAAAAATTTATGTAATCAATTCAATCCTTTCCCACGTACAGATGCTTTCTGACACCTCTGCAGCAGATTCTAATTACTCATGTAATCAATTTAACTCTTTCCCACATACATATACTTTCTTACACTTCTGCAGCAAACAATTAAAAAAAGGAAAATTGCTCACCATGAGCATTTTGTCCTTTTGCAACAATGTTATTTTTCCAACTTTATTGAATAACGACAGGCTTTTTCTTTTTTTTTGTCTAGATGTTTTCAAAGTCATTTGTTCCAGAATTGTTGAATACGGAAAGAAATAATGTTGCTTTTTGTTTCTCTTCCAGGTATGTATGCAGTAGATCTGGTCATATATTTGAGATAGATATACTCAAAGTCAGCATACATCATGTCAGAAGACTCTTGCCAAATGAATCTCGCTCTGACAAACAAACATTTAGATCTGGTATGAGGTTTTCATAATTTAAATTTTTATCACATATTCACCTATAACAAGAGAACCAATAAATGAGCAACACCGCTTGAAAACCAATTTTGAGGACATTGCAACCAGGGAATATTGAGATCACTCTGCACCTGCTGTCTGATCAGCGTCTTTGTTGCCTGCCATCTGGTCATACATGCATTCAGGAAGCCATCAGAAAATGGCTATGACAAATAAAAAGATTAAACCTTAAGTCAACATATTTCTAATTTCATTGTCATTGCCATTAATTTCAAAACACTTCCAAAGTTGATTTTGAATAACATGCTTTATATCAGTGTTATCAAAATTCTTTGCTGTCAATCCAGGGGTTATGAGTTTGAACCCCACCAATGTGCTTACTGTCTGTGAAAAAGCAGCCAGTTGCTTTGAAAGAATGTTCTATGGAGTACTGATGTGAGAAATACAGGAAACACATTTGTAGGTGAACAGGTCACCGTGATATGACTGAAAAGTTGTTGAAAACGGTGTCAATCAATCGAAATTCGTTCTTTTAGTTTGCAGACAAGCTTCACTTGATTTGTTTATGGTTCAGTCCTTTCTCTGATTCATCTATACTCAGAAAGAAATGATTTCTCCGTTCCCATATCATTCTATTATTCTTCTGCATTTCTCTTTCACTGTTGTTTTGAAGTTTAAAAAAAAAACAGAAAACCATCAAATAATGTAACTTGTCAATTTTTTTTTAACAGGTCCTGGTATTGCCATCAACAGTATAAGTATTAACGAGACTTTCTGTGTGACGGGATCCGATGATGGTTTCTTACGTCTCTGGCCCCTGGATTTTGCTCATGTTTATTTAGAGGCTGAGCATGAAGGACCAGTCACTGCAGTCGACTTCTCTTCTGATGGACTGCAAATATTAGCAGGAACTTCAACAGTATGTTCAATGATTTTTGTTAACCCTTTTCCATTTGCAGATGACATTTAAAAACAATTCGGCAAAAGCATTATTCAATAATTATGCTATCATTTATAGTTATTTTTCTTATTTTTTCCTAAATGTTTTCAAAGAAGTAATCTGCAGATTTGTTGTATTTGGAAAAGGTTTTGGCTTCTTAAAATGAATATTTTACAAGTAATGATGTATTTATCTGTGTTTTATTACTTGTTTCTCAGAATAACCCTCTGTTGTGGTAATCATACAAGTTGTCACATTAAGAAGTGTCTTGAGCAGCGACAATAATAAAATGCTTAGAGGTCAAACAAGGATTTATAAACATGAAAAGGTCGCCCCCTTATCTGGATGTCTGGTATTAGTGAACAGAATTAGATTCAGATCAGCCTGTGCATCCATACAGTCTGATCAAGATCTACACTGTCTCGTATACCAGGTACACATTCTTGTTAGTAGCTTCTGTCAACTGTTGTAGGTTCTGAAAAGAGGTGATGAAAATGCTAATCTGAACCTACACTTTTTAGACATGCCAATGGGCTTAATTTATTAGTATTTACATTTGTTATAGGTAATCTGCCTCGCATTATGTTTATCAGATATTATTATTATTATGTACTAGTCAAAAGTGAATGGGGTTATTTTGGCATCACAAAGAATTGCAAAAGAAATGACCAACTCCTCTCTCTCACATACACTGTAGACTCATTTGAACGCTGTACTTGGGAGCCAGGGTCTTGCACAGCGATATTGACGGGGTTAAATTGATAACGCTGTTCCAAAAATCTGCCGAGTCGTTACATATAATGCATGTTTACACTAATTTGATTGCAAAGAGGGAGTGTTTTGTGCTAAAACAAGCTTTCAAGTAATATTTACCTGTTTCTTTGACATTTGATAGATGTATTTAGGGTTCGAATTTAATCTCGCAAATATGATTGGCTGGAATGGTCACATGTATATTTTTGGTTTCCCAAGTTGTATTTCTCTAAGGACATCTAGAGAGATAAAGAAATGGATGACATACAGAAACAATTTTGCACAATTATCAGAATTTGTTGTTTGTTTAATTATGAAGTTTTAGCTTGTTTGTTTGTCACACCATGACAGCCACGGTTGTTTAAAGTTGAATGAAAGCTGACTGAACACAATAAGCGTAATGCACAAACAATATGCCCGATATTGATTTTTTTTCCTTTCTATTGTTGTAATATTGAAAGCGTTGTGCAAACAGCCGCTCAATTGCTTTTTTACCTGTCTATTGTTGTAATATTGAACTAAGCATTATGCAAACATGTGGATTAACCTGACAGTCGTATGCAGTCATGGAGGTTGGTTTTTTTTTCAGATCGTATTTTGGTGTTTCAAACATTGGATTTTTGAAAGTTTATAATTCTTTTCTCCACATACATGTTTTTCATACACTAAAATGCAGGAGCCAAGCAAGACCAGCGCTATACTGAGACCGCTGTAAAATTGAGATTGTTATAGAGGGGTGCCAGTGTATATATTTCACCCTATCTTGTAAATTCTTATGTTCAAATTGTAAAGTTTCTTTCAGATGCTTTCAGTGTAGAAGAGTTTAAATAAACCATATAACATAAAAGTCTACTGTCCTAATGGCTTATGTTAAAGTTAAATCTTAACATTCCTCACTGCTCTATTTGTCTGTCAGATATCAAATGTATCAATGCAATTATTATTTCATTTGGTGCCAAGCAGTGTCATAATTGAAAATATAGGTGAAATAAAAAAACATATTACTGACTGTGCATGTCATTTTTGATAACATCACCTTAAGAAAGTGAATGCTGCAAAACATCATGTACAAGATAAATATGGAATTGGTTTTGTCTTAACATTTCTAAAAGTGGCTTATATTTATGTGTACTGTTTTACAGGGTAATTTAGGAATATTAGACATTACATCTCGTGGATACACGACAATGATGAGATCTCACACTGGACGTATTCGCAGCGTGGCTGTAGATCCATACAGAAAACACATAGCTACAGTATCAGATGATCACAGCATCAGAGTATGGGAGTCTGAAACATTACAACAGGTATTGGTTTTCTTATCTTGTCTCACTTTATACTTTCATAATGAGCAAATCCGTCTTTTGCCACAATGTGTTTATCTCTCTGAGATTATTTTGTTATCATTTACAAAGTCTTTTCATATTTTTGACCCAAGCCCCAGTTGCATATTTGTTAAAAATGCTTGTTGTCATCCCAGGGCTTGTGAGGTGAAGACAGTGGTACAGAGGTAGAGCGTCGGCCTCTTGTACCAAAGGTCCCGGGTTTGAAACCCGTCATGAGCTGGTTCTGCCTTTTAGATTTTTCCACACAATCGGCGCGAGTACTGGTTAAGTTTCCAGGAAGCAGACATCGAGCGTGATTAATATAAGCTAAAAGCTTGTTTCGAAATTGATGTAAAATAAAAAAGTTTAAACTAAGGGGATGTGAGTTTGAATCTTAGCGCAGCCAGCATTCTTTCCGTTGTTTGACAAAAGTCACTGTGAGAAGTGTTATTCGTCTTTCACCAAAGGGCTAACAGTCTATGTGGTAAAAGCAGCCAGTTGTTTGGAAAGTATGTTGTGTGGAGTACTGGTGTGAGAAATCTTGGAAACTCATGAGAAGGTGAGCTTGACGCCGTACTTTGACTGAAATTGTTGAAAACAGCATTTAACCCCAATAAATCAATCAATCATATCTTTGCCAATATTTTTTAAATATGTCAGCTGTAAATTTGTTGTATGTGGGTAAATGGTAAAATAATCGAGATAATGTTGATGGTTACCCAATTATAAAAGAGTTACTGCATGTCCTGAGCAGTTCTACTTTATGCTGCCTTCCCAATCTCCTCTGTGAAATATACAGTGAACTGAATTCCATTTTGTTGTTTCAGCTGTTTGACTTCAGTGCCCCCAATGAATGTCCATGTACAATTAGTTACCATCCGTCTAGACAGATCTTTGCCTGTGGATTTGAGAGTGGAGTGGTCAGGGTGTTCAATGTACAGACTACAAGTTTATTAGCTGAACATAAGTAAGTCAGAATTTTTTCTTTGATAATCTGTGTCAGACTAAAGATTGTCTTGTGGCACATCAGATCCTTTACTGTCTATTTACATGTCATATTTCTTTCTCACTTGTAGACGCATTCTGACACATCTTCAGCAAATCATTGTGGCAAAAGCTATTTGCCACAATGTTTTTTAACTCTTTTCAATAACTACTAGGGATGTTACCGGGTACCCGAGTACTCGGTTATAATTTCGCAATTTTTTCTGTTGTTCATCTGATAAAAGTAAGTTAATTAAAACTTAAAGAATAATGTATTGGTTGTTCTCTCTCTGACCCATTGATATCCGTTTAAAATGGCGACTTGATTGCAATCACGAGTCAATAGAGATTTAAATGTTATCTCAGTCAATTTGCAACAATATGTCAAAATGGGATGTCAGAATTTCACACCTTTGTCATAATTGTGTTTTCAATTGTCATCGCGTTTTAATTGGATAGCTGTAAGAAATAGACGCCAATATTATTAAATAAGTACTTGTTCGTTAAAGCATTAAAACTTTCTTCTATAATTCTTGTTTTATCAAATAAAATTGTAACGTATTAATTATAAACAATTGTGATATCTAGGTTTCCTTTTATACGAACGCGGCTTAGTTCTTGTTTATTTTTAGTCATGTAAGTATTACGGACACCGGTTGATTAATAAACCGAAAGTACAAACCAAATTTAATTGTTCATCTACTTTTCTTATTTTTATAGGGGATATTGATATTTGCATAGATGATATTAATATTCACTTATTAAGCGTAGTACGTGTTGTTTATCATAGCTATTCGTTATGCTAGCTAGCTGTTGGTCATTGCTTTCTTGTTGCGCCTTTAAAAGCGTATGCAAGTCTGCACCAAACGTTTTGATGTTTACGCGAATACAATTTCTAACTTGGGAATTATTTTGTGTTTTCTTTTTAAGTAAAACAACTTGTTTCCTTCGAATTTCAAATGTCTAATAAAAAAGGCCAATACACGCACACTTGGTATTTATTAAAGATAATTAAAAGTAAGTGAACGATGGTCAGAATATTACGATCGACAAGACTTTGTGATGAATAAGTGAACACATTTTGATTTCTTGCGAGTACCCGAGTACTCGATCGGAAGAGTATACGAGTACCGAGTACTAATATCGATACTCATTCCCATCCCTAATAATTACCTTTCCATTTATAAGAGTTTTTCCATACTTTGGCCCAGCCTATTTCAATGTTTTCTGCTGCAGATATGTTGTATGTGGGAATGGGATACAGACAAAGATTATTTTCTGACTAAATCTAGTGATGAAACCCAACCAGTTTTATGACTAATATGGTTTTTATGCATTGGTGCTGCTTAAATTTATAAAGTTTATCATTGATATATATGATCAAGGCCTTCTGTGTATTGATTCTATATTGGGTGACTTTAGCTGTTTACCTGATATGACAATTTCACAAGCCATTTGCTTTGAGACTATATGAAGAAGAGAAATAAAGCATTTGGAAACACTAGTATCAAAAGTAATCTGTTGTATAAAGGTATAAACTTGACTGTATAAAGTAAATGTTACAAACTATAGTAGTGTTATGAATCCATAAAATAACTTCAGCTTATATCTAGGTTCTAATGTTACGATTTAATAACAGGATTTGAAAACATTTAGGGCAAAGGAGAAAATGCTCACAATTTCCTTAAGTTTTCAAAAGTCACCTACTTTTTCCTCAAATGTCCTTTGCATCAGGGAGAAGGTTAAGCAAATAATAACTAGTCAATTATACTTTCCAGACAACACAGAGGTAAAGTCACAGGCCTTGTGTTCAATCCAAATGGAGATTACCTGTATAGTTCCTGCTCTCTCGGGTCTCTGGCTATGTATGATGCATCATCAGAGACATACCCATTACTGAGGCTGCTGGGTAATACCGCTGCCCGGGGAGAGAGATACTGCCCAGATGCCATAGCTGTTAGCCCGGATGGGAGAAGGGTGGCCTTTATTGGACCGTCAGAATATACCATCGCTATTGTTGATTCAAAGACATTGGATGAGGTATATTGTTTCTATTTATATATGCTTACTCATTTATGCAGTGGGATTGCTATTTACTTTGATTGTTTTATTATACTTCCAAAATATTCAGTGATCTTAGAATGCTTGCCTTTGTTTATGTAGAGCTTCTGGGCTGTTCTTGACAGCCATAGACTGGAATCATGTGAAACTTGATTGGAAACTTCAATACCAAGAGGAAACTTTTAAATTATCAGATTCAATTTATTTTGGATGGAGTTATGATCCTTTGATATTTTACAACCCATTTGCTGAGCATCCATTTGGTTTACCTATTTTCTTATAAAAGATTTGTATATTGAATTATGTGAAAGTGTCCGTGTAAATTTAACTTTGGCAAATTAGAGTATAAAGTTGAAAAGTTTTTTGGCCATTTTATTCTTTTCATATAATTTAGAGTAAAATTATATGTAAATTATATTATAAAGTATCTTTAATCATATTGAAAGACAGCTGTAGAATATTCAGTTTTTAAGAGCAAGTTTAAATATCTATATAACTACCTGGGGTATTGTATTGAAACTTGACACTTGTCTTCCAGGTCAAAATTTATGATCTTTGACCCAGTCCCATAACTCTGACATGCATTTAAGCAAAATTATCTTTAAATGTTTTAAAATAATGTGAGTATTGCAATTAAACTTTACGCATGCTTTGAGGGCAAAATTTATGCTCTCTGACCAAGACCGATAACTTGTGTCTTCCATTTAAGCAAAATTGTGCTCTTATTTTGACAAAAAAAATCAGGATAAAGTTTTAGGCTAGGTTTAAACTGCTCAGTAACTACTAGGGGTGTTGAATCCAAACTTTGCTTTGGTCCTTTTGGGGTCCATTTTGGGCGGAGCTGAATAGTACTTACATTTGACCCTGGTGACACCCACCCTACCCTGTCTGACTGAAATTGGTCTTGATTTATAAAAGTTTGTTTGTCTTTGGCAAACACTTGAATAGCCAGACATGCTGTGGTAAAACAGCTCATATTAAAGTTGAGTTAATTGTGTACACTAAATCACTTACTATGTAATATCTTGTCATAATATTTATCTTAGATGTTTGAACAAATAACAAGACTCTTTAATTTAGTAGATTTAATTATACAATTCCAGTCTGTCCCAATAAAGCCAACAATGTCTTTTATTTTCTTTTTCTACAATGTTTCAGACAATGAGAATAGATGTGACAAATGTAAACAAGGGAGAATCAAGTAAATCCAAGCTAGACTCCGCCCTAAAGCTGTACTACTCATCTCTTAAACTTGGACATCTACTGGTTGTCACAGCCAATAACAAACTACTCAAATTTGAAGCTAGGACTGGTAAAATATTGTCAGAGGTGAGTCACTTATTTATTAGAGCTCTGTCAAATTGAGTTTGATGGGGTTTTTTCAGCAATATTATGGGACAAGTAGACATTGCTCCAAACAAGCAAGGTCTAGATCTTCTTTTCCTACAATGTTCTCAACTCTAATTGGACCTTGTGCATCTAGGAAGTTAGATGTTACATCTTATATCTCAAAGAAGATGACCCTCCTACAAATAGTTAACCCTTTACCTCATACGATAATTCTGCAGCAGACGACTTTGAACATATTTTGTCAAAAAATAGAAAATCTCTAAATTTGAATAGGTAACCTATGACCAAAAGTGGTAAAAGGAGATATTGCTCACTGTGAGCCATTTCATCTTTTGTCACGGTTTTTAAAAAGCTGTCTGCTGCAAAGGCGTCAGAAAGCGTCTATATGAGTGAAAGGGTTAAGCAGGTAAACAGTTAAAATCGGCAAAAAAATGATAATATAAATACTACATCTCACATGCTTTTTCGTTTGTCTGTTTCGCTTTAAATTATTAAAGTACCAACATATATATGTAGCTCTGTATGAAAATTCATTATAGTTGCAAAACTGTCCAAAGCTTTGAGTTAATCCTGTCCCACATAGGACAACTGAAACATCCTGAACAAAATTTTAAAAGAATCTCTAAAAATGAAAGTTTACCAATCAATAGAGTTGTAGAGAAAGAGAGAAATTGTTCACTATGAGCAATTTCTCCTTTTGCAACAATGTTTAAACAAAATGAAAGCTGAAGATGCCTCAAAATGGGTCTGCCAATTGGAATAGATAAAACTAGTTTGTTATTTAAATGATTAAATAAATTTCAGATCGATCATATACACAAGAATGGTTGTTCTTCCTTAGCAATGACTGAAAACAATCGTTACTTAGCAACAGGAGGCGACAAGGTCATCAAAGTGTGGGATTATAGCATGAAATTGGATATCAATTTTCAGGTAGAAACTTTCCCCACATATTATTTACCCTATATAACAGTATGATTTTATAGATCCAGACTTTCCATAACATTTCATATGTTTATGATTTGGTATCAATTACATATGTAAACAATTAACTTCAAGGAAACTTACAGTCTCAAACTGAAGTTTCATTGAAATTAACATACCAAATTGAAAGAAAAAGTTATTATTGCAATTACCTGTTAATGTTTTTTCTTTAATGCCAAAATATTTGCTTTAATAACAAAACATATTTGTAAAATTACTTATGTAAAAGCTTTTATAACAAATTTCAATTCAAAGTTTATTGTATAAACAGGCCACCGGCCCATACACAAGTAATTAACATATACACAATTTTTTTTGTCTCTGCTGTTTTCAACACATAGAGTATTGTCTTACAAAGGAGATAGTTTTGCCTTCAATTTTTTATTGGTTTACATGTATGTCTGATATGTCTACTGTTATTTCCCTTTTCCACAACTACATATACTTTGTTTTTCTCTTAAAGGTGTTCATAGGCCATTCAGAAAATGTATCAAGGATAATCTTCACCCCAGACAGCAAGAATCTTTTGAGTGTAGGTGAGGCCATCTATATGTGGGACTTTTTAGCTGTAAAACCTGCTTCTCCATCGCAGTAAGTAGTGTATTACTTTAATTAAGTTTTATGATTGTATTTTCTTTCTGTATGTTTCTCATTTACCATGCCTTTTGATATTTAAAGTCATTTTTTGGTAACGCTTGCTATGGTACTTAAACACATAGAGATCTCTTCTCTGTATTCTGTCTATCAGGCTTACACTTTGTAACATAACATCAGGCGACACATGTGTTTCTATGCTGTTGAGATTCAACTTTAGATCGTGTTGTTTAAAATTTGAGATTTATCCCTATCCCACATACAGACACTTTCTGACGCCTCTTCAGCAGATGACTTTTGAAAACATAGTGACAAAAGAAGAAATTGCTCAAAACGAGCCATTTCTCCTTTTGTCACAATGTTTTCAATTGATTTCAATAATTTAACTTTCATTTATAGAGGTTTTCTATATATTGAACTTGATCTTTTCAAAGTCATCTGCTGCAGATTTTTTGTATGTGGAAAAGGGTTAATTGTATCTTGTATATCTCACATTGATACTGAAACTTTATCAGGGTAGTCTAGATGTACTTATAACATTTGTTTAATGTTTACCAACTAAACTATGTTTATCCAGAAAACATGTTATGTAATGTGTGTAGTGCATATTCTGTGGATTTGCCATCAGTGAAAAACAAGCGCTTCA
>JAUELF010169644.1:0-14670 GCA_031471495.1 Clinocardium nuttallii | reverse complement strand
TTGGCGTGAAACGGTTGTAACTTAGAACCTATTTTGAAAACCCTAGTTTAGGGGCAATGTTGACCCCGTTGTAAGTAATGCAAATTTAGGTGCCATTGCTCAGAACGAGCAATGACACCTAAATTTCCATTGTTTACCATGGAAAATGATTTAACGCTAATAACGACTTTATGGCGAAGTGGTCAATATTATGTGATAAGTGATAAACAATGGTGAAAATATAGCAATTTTAGTTACAACCGTTTCACGCCAAGCCATCGACATGGCAACTGCTGAACAGACGTTTATAGAAACCCTTTGTGAGCAATTTGTAAAAAGTGAAATTCAACGCTAAAATTCATGGGTGCGTTGGCTGATCTGGATATTGTATCTTCGCCATTCATATATTGAACATTTGGTATACATTATACTATCCTTCAGCCGTGTGGAGGTTAGAGATTCTGAATCGAGAGCAGTGGTGAAAGGGAAAACATATCAGGTGTTCTGGAAATTAACCTTTAAATACACTATGATGGTTAAGCAATACTGTTAGAAGAGGAGTTAAACATTATCAAGATATACTATTAATTGCACTTGAGATATGAAAGCGTCTGTTTTACGTAAGCAGGTATAGCTCAAGATGTACGGGAATTCAGTGTCAACGTTTATGGGAGTATTGTTGCAAATGTCACTGTTTCTCGTTACTTGCATATTATGCCTTTTTTGACATTTTCACAAAACGATTTGTAAGTTTCCGTTTTCTCTCCAATGAACTCTTTGATGTTGTTTTTGTTTTATATCTGTTTGGATTCTTTAAATTTGGTTATTTTATACAATAACAGCACTGCGTCTTAAATTTATTGTTTACGAGTTCAACTGTTAATGATTTTACTGCACGTTACAGGCAAAACATTATCAATTTCTGTAATGTTTCAGTGGTATCACCTTTTGAAGAAAAGTTCTTGTTGACCATTGTGAACGTGATACATTTCAACATATATGTTCTACATCAACTCAATGTTTGTCAAGACCGCATTGCTGACATAAAACATACTATATCGGACACAACGGCTGCCATGTTCAAGGTGATTGATTGATATGTTTGTCGACGCATCTGTAGCATACAACCTTTGGAACCATTGTGCCAAAGACGAAGTCGCTCATAATGTGCTCAGCATGGGTTATTTCTCATGTTGTCACAAAGACTTCAATTCAACTAAATAATTACGCGTTCGTTAAGAGACAAGTTCCACTATTTATTTACTAAGTCATTTACTGTAGATTATTTGTTTCTGAGAGTTGGTAAATGCTGGGTTGTATAATGGTATCAATGTGTTCGTCCGTTATCACGATATATGGTCACGATTTTATATCTGAGCTGTCTCGCGATAAAACCAACATTGTTGACTCTGCGTAAATTGTCGACCCTGATCCGCTTAAGCATGCCGCGCAGGCTAACCAGGCTTACCAGAACATACACGTTTCGTCTCCTGTGGATTTTCCGTTTCTGGAATCATTACTCTATAATTATATGCCCCTGAGACGGAATGTGTCGGTCCGAATTAGTATGCGCGGACAACAGGCTGATTCGCTTGATACATTACACAGATGTCATACTGTTGATTTTCTTGCGGGACGGCTCATTTTATTCAATTCAAATATGACATGACTGTAGAAGCGTGAACCAACACCGGTCGCAAACGTTTCCTAGGTTAATCACAAATCTATCACAAACAAGTTAACATTCGATATATACTTCTAAATAATTATTTATTCTTTAAACATACCTAGAACTATATTTTAAATTCGCCTTTTCGCTGAAATGTCGCAGCATGATATTCAGCACATGAGACAGAAGTGTTAAGTACGTATGTTTTCATATTATTTATGTTTTTCTGAAAATGTTATAAGACATAAAGGGAACGGGTGACGCATGAAACAAAAATGGGTCTTGCTATTTGAACTCCTAGGTTCCTGTTAGTCTTGAGTTACCTGTTCATATCAAAACGCTAAAGAATCAAGCATACATAATGGTAGTATAGAGTTGGCTGTCCCTACCATTACGTTATAAGATCAAGCATACACCAATCATGGTAGTTTCGAGTTATCTGTCCCTACCTTTACGTTATAGGAGCAGGCATACACCAATAATGGTAGTATAGAGTTATCTGTCCCCACCTTTATGTAAATAGGATCAAGCATACACCAATAATGGTAGTCTGGAGTTATCTGTCCCCACCTTTTTGTTATAGAATCAAACATAAACCAATAATGGTAGTCTGGAGTTATCTGTCCCTACCTTTACGTTATATTATCAAGCATACACCAATAATGGTAGTCTGGAGTTATCTGTCCCTACCTTTTTGTTATAGAATCAAACATACACCAATAATGGTAGTCTGGAGTTATCTGTCCCTACCGTTACGTTATAGAATCAAGCATACACCAATAATGGTAGTATAAAGTTATCTGTCCCTCCTACCTTTACGTTATAGGATCAAGCATACACCAATAATGGTAGTTTGAAGTTACCTGTATATACCATTACGTTATAGGATCAAGCATACGACCACAGAATCGCGCATTTGCAACATGATGTAGTAAGCAAAAACCTAAATGTATATATACAATCCTTGCTTTAACAAAACCGGTTTAACCTTTCAGTGTGTTTCATGAATTTTTGCTTTGATTCCAAATATTTCCACATTGTATGTTAGCTAATATATGAATGGCGCTCGTCGCATTGATCTTGTCACTCGGTTGGATAAAATGTTGGCCGAGCTTGGGATCTAACACACAACCCCTTGGTTTACACCCCGCCTCGCTACTGACTGATTTACCCGGTCTCTCTGCCCAATGTTAAGTGGTGTTATTGTTGTAATTGTATTCTATATTGTTGCCGCATATGGCCATGCGGGGTACATTTGGCGTACACTCCGTGCATTCCCCAGTATCATGATATGCCTATATATTATATAGTCCCCAATGAATATTCAGTTTAAAACCTGAAGCGTACCCCACTCCCCATTGGTGCGTGTCAGTGTAACTTTACACGATACCAAATCGGAGAGGCAACAAGACATCAGATAACTAGAACCGGCTTATTTCTGTTTTATTTCAGTGTCTTATTATTGCCAAGCGTGGTTACAGATATGAAGCCATTTTCTTTGACGATCTGTTTAATGCCCTTAAACAAGACAGGAATAACCAGGCCATTTCGGACATAAAAC
Organism: Clinocardium nuttallii; assembly: GCA_031471495.1. NCBI lineage: Eukaryota > Metazoa > Mollusca > Bivalvia > Cardiida > Cardiidae > Clinocardium > Clinocardium nuttallii. The sequence goes on along the minus strand of JAUELF010169644.1, from coordinate 11,461 downwards.
GGGAGTGTATGAACTGGTAATGTAACGTGTTGATCTAGCACTTAGTGTCACATCTAATGTAACTCTGGTCCCATGGATTGCAAAACAGACAAATAGTCCTTAATATTTAAGGGGTGTGAACATGTATAATAAATTATTGCCTTTTTTGTAAACTTTGCATGGATGGTAATCACTGATGAAAATAACTACAAATCTAAAAGACTAAAAATACACCAATTTAGAAAAGTAATCAGCGCACGTTGTATATGAGTTCCGGTAGATCAATACTACTCTAAATGAAGTCGGACGATAAGTTTACATAAATTCTACCCTTTGCCCTTTCACTGAAACAACAGAAGTAAGAGGACACTGTCACTGTTATAATAATCTGTGAAAAGGGGGAACATTTGTAAACACTAGAAAACACTCTCTGACCATCTAAATGTTTTACAAAACTAAATCAAAACTATGGGCTTGATATCCAGATGTTGCAATGGTTTGTGCGTGTACAAGTTCGATCTTATTTTCAGGTTGAAAGGTCGAAAAGGACCGTTCGATGAAAAGGAAAAGACGTTAGAAGACGTTCTAAGAAAGTATTGAGCGCGGCAATAATTTCACCAATCTCCTTTCGAGATTTCAATGAAGCTTCTTCCGCGATGTACCCAACATAATATAAGTATAGACTAGTCAGCCATGGATTATATAATCTGATTCATGTTGACAGATGCGTTAGCTAGAATGGAAACTCCAGTATAGAATCCAGTATAGATTCAATTACATGAGCTTATTTGTGATTTACAAACATGAAAGCATCACGATCCTAACATACTCGTTGGTAGAGCGTCCGTATCGGGCGAGGTATGTCGTAGGTCAATCCTCGACCGAAGCAAACAACCAAAGACTATCACAATGGTAGTAATAGTTTTCTCACCAGGCCCTTAATAATTACGACTGACTTGTTGGTGTTAGGATAAATGAACCAGCAGTAATAGTAACTTACACAGGACACGTTGTGATATAACGGAACATTTCTCCAATACGGCTTTAAACGTCTCAAAAAAGACATTGTTAAAACCTTCCATTCCGACAACACTAACAATATATTACTAGTTCGAATTGTGTAATAGATCATTGTATAATTTACGAAAATCAATTTATATTTGAGCCGTCTCGCGAGAAAACCAACAGTATGGACCCTGTCGACCCTAATCCGCCTTAGCATGCCTCGCAGGCTAACCCGGACAGACACGTTTCGCCTCATGTGGATTTTATTTTTCAGGAATCATTACTCGATACCTCTATCCCCCCTGAGACGGAATGTGTCAGCTCGGATCAGCCTGACATGGTCGATACATTACGCAGATACCATAGTGTTGGTTTTCTCGTGAGGCGGCTCATTAACTAATGTATTAACTATATATGCATGTTTATCAGTTTAGTCTACGTATTGGGTTCGTGCCAGACGTACTAACATACTGTAGTACATGTACGCCGGGTGCCAGTCTAAGTTAAATCGTATTAATTCGTGAATACATACTTAACAAGTAAATGAACTCTTACTCTTATCCGCCCTTTCACATATTGCATTATGCCCTTTTGACAGTTTTTCTTTAAAGAACGCTGTTGTTAACATTGAGAACTTTGTTGGAAAGGAGTGATTGCGCACACAAAGCAAGTGCTTCATTTGCAACAATGTCGATAGCTGTATTATTATATTGAAAACTACAACATCACCAATATTATTTGCACTTTTGTATTATGCTATATGTACTGTATGTACATGATTACAGTACACATAATTTTGTATTTTATTGTATTTTGTTAAGTTTTTATTGTATATTATTCTATTTAGAAATTATGAGACCGAATTCGTTAATCTCTTCTGATGAAACGAAAATCAGATATATTAATTACGAGAAAAAACAACATTATGGTTTCTGCGTATAGAAGTAGAGGTAGGTAGGGATAGAAATTTAGAGTAATGATTTTTGAAGCAGAAAACATACAAGATAAGTGTCTGTCCGGGTTTTCATGCGCAGCATGCTAATGCTTATCCGGGTCGATATTTTACGCAGAGTCTACACTGTTGGTTTATCCGGGTCGATATTTTACGCAGAGTCTACGCTGTTGGTTTTCTCGCGGGACACGGCTCACATATACGTCGAGGAGCAAATATACGTCACGTGGGACACGTTTGAACTTCTACAATTCCTTTTACAAGCAATGACGACCCTGATCAGCCTGTACATTCGAGCATTTTAAACCTTGTCAACATTCTATTGTACTAATGGACCAATTTGTATCAACAGCAAGTACATTCTAATGTAACTGCTGAAGTTGGTATCATCAGCATTGGTACTACTAAATTAAATGAATGGCGAGTTTTGTAACGAATGTACATGTGAAATGACGAGGTTCGTTAATTTTTATTTTCAAATAATAAATGAATTGAAATGACTATTTACAATAACTTCTTTAAGATTTAACATTATTAATTTTCAAAAGGGTCAAGGACAGAAATTGAATTATATCCAGTTCATATATAAATGTAAATAGTATGCATACACTCAATCAGATGCTTTAATGTGCGTTCATATTAACAAAATAAAACTGCAATAGCTAGCGATGTTTGTTTTCTTCATATTCGACCATTAGTATTTATAAAACATATAAACATAAGTCAATATGCATACATTATATTATATCAGTTCACAGTCCCTTATTGGGCGCCAATGTCGCACGAAGAAAAAAATGCAGCTAGTTCGGGGCTCGAACCCGGGACCTCTCGCTTTCGGGGAAAGTACTCTACTGACCGAGCTAACCGGGCCGCCTACATGCCCTTTTCCAATTGTTCAGACCCGTAATATAAATTTTGTTTTGACCCCAGATGACGTCACATCCGGTTTAATCGATTTGTTCAATATTCAAAAATCTTATATTGAGCGGGTAAACTTTCCTTGGTTTGTTTACTTTTACAGGCATATTAAAAAAATAAAAAAATATATATATTTCCACAGGGCTAGACCAGCCTCAACAATTATATCTGAATATTTCTGGAAAAGACTATGATCTCATCCAAATGCAAAGCTGGACAAGTCCATTTTTAAAATTAAGCATTGAAAGGGTAACAACTGATCAACTGATTTGGGGTTTACCTTGGATATATCTGTATTATCTTATCCAACAGTTGTCTTGCTGTTATTCTCTCATTGAATTCTATTGAACTGGACTTTTGCCTGGCTAATTCTCTACTCTTTGCAAAGAAAAGGACTGTTACCTAAAATAAGCAAATGTAAACATACATGTAGAACACATACATATTTAACTACTTACATGATCATCAGTCTACAGCTCTTCATAATATCACACATTATTTTTCTTATTATTTAATCAAACTGTTTGCTGTGGGTACTCAAAAGATTTCCCACAATGATTGGGTTTAATAGAAGGAAACAAATGACGCTTGTCTAGAGCTCTGATCATATTATTGTTTATTTCCCTCTTAAGGAGGAAATTTGACCTCCCTGTGAACCTCCCTCAGTTTGTATTAACATTATCGTAACAACAGTGCATTATATCTTACTGGTTTAATGGTTATAGTTAGCCTTGTATGTGAAACACTGCTTTCGAAAATTGAGATTTCGAATTCAGGATTGTTTAAAAAACGGCATGGAAAAAATGTTATTTCCTCAATTTTAGACTAACCTCCCCATGTGCTTTGTTGGGCGAATTTTAAAGTAAAAGGGCTTTTTGTCCTAGTTTTTGCACCCTGTTTTGACTATTTTTTCCCAATAAGATTGCCAGTCGTTTTCTAATAAATATGCGACTACCATTGGTACAAGTAATCTTTAATTATAAAACCAGAATATTATTATTGATGAAATAAAAAATATTTGTGTCCCGGAAATCAGCCCATCAACTTCCAATCGCTACCGTGTTCCTAACGTGTAGGCTAACCAAAGGGTGAAAGTCTTTGAGTACGAGTGAACATAACACATCACTAATTCGGCTTTTAATGATAAATGAGAAGATAAAACGATGTTTTCACAATCATTATTTCTAAAGTTTAACATACATCATTTGGAGAATTCGTGTCATGAAATATTTTAATAATCAAACAATCATTTTCACTAAACGAGATTGTTTACCTGTACACCGGCCATGTGAAACGGAAGTAAAATTAATCATGTGATTTTGCGAGCATGCGCAGAATGAATTTGTTAACAACAACAACAAATTAGGAAGAGTGGTAATTTTCAAATATTCTCTTCTAAATATTCGATCGTTTAAGTTGTTTCTTACTCTCAATTTCACACAAGGTTAAAGCGTGATACGGCTTGTATTCCAAGTGATAATATAAGAACATTACCACAACTGCCTGTTTTTTATAGCAGGTGTACCAAAGTTGCGAACAAAAAATACAGCGTTTCCTGGTTTCTCTAAATAGTATGCATCATGCCATGTATATTCGAATGTATACGTCCCTGATCCCAGTAACAAATTACCTTTACTTACAATCTTTACTGATGCCAAAGAGTAGTAAATTGATTGATAACCAAGTAATCGTTCCACAGTATAAGCTATCGCGACTTGGCCCCTGAGAGTATCGTACACTACGCTTTTTTGGTGGCAGTCCTAACCGGATCACCTGGTTTTTCCTCGAATGGTCTCTGGAGTCATTGATTTTAATTGTTTTAATTATGAAAGCATTTCTGATAGTAATTTTGAATATTTTATAAATGTGGTCCCAATACACACATTCAGAAATTGTTTGTTTTATTAATAAACTAGTGAACATTGTGTTGAAATTCTTACTGAATTATGCACTGTATGTAATTCGTTCAGGGCCCCTTTTCCACATAAAAAGTGCACAATCATTTTAGACAACAGCAGTATATAAAAAAAATTGAAGAATAACTGATTTTGCTAAAAGCTGTGCATTCATTTAATTTATACTCATGGAACAAATTTATGTACTCACGTGTACTGTAGGCATACAATGGTTGTCCCATCTGTCACTCAGAAGGATTATTATTAAAGAATATGTTCTGTGAATGTTGGGTTGATAAAGATACATTTACTATGAATACCAACCTAAAAATCAGGGTGCACTGATTCTGGTCATATTTTTACAAAAGGTATGTCATACTCAGAAATGGCTGCATTCTCTGCCAAACACACCAATGCAATAACAAAACACAAATGGATTGAGGCAAATAAGTTGTATCTAACGTAAATTGGCTGTTGTCTTATGTTTGAGATACATCAATTGCTATTTATGGATACAAATAAGTTAAACACATTCCCACATATATATAGACACATCTACAGAAGACAACTTTTAAAAGCATTGTGACAAAAGGAGTAATTGCTCAATTTCTCCTTTTTCCACAATGTTTTCAACTTTATTCAGTATTTTTTCCTACAATTATAGAGATTTTGCCATATTTTTAGTAGACATTTGCAAGGTCATCTGCTGCAGATTTGTTGTTTGTGGGGAAAGGTTTAATATTACTGGACCTGGAATTATAACTCTGGAGCAAGGACACCTTTCTAAGTTCAAGCATAGATACTGCTTAATAAATGTTATCTTTGAGTCTGGATTTTTACAAGTTTGGCTTTAATTTGATGTGGATGATATGATTGCACTTAAGTCATAGATATATGAATTATGTTGGTGGTCTTTATTCACTGATGAGATAAATATTTCATTTCACACAGGTTAAAGCTTTATGTCCAAAGACTTGGGTAAGTTCGAAAAAGTTCAGTTTATTTTCCAACTTTGTGAAATTAATTCAAATTTCAGGTTTTAATTTTTACCTCATCTGGAATTTTTCTTGCAATTTGAAGAGTCATCTGACTAAAATAAATTTTATTTATTATTTAGATAAATGAAATTTAATATGTTGAACAATGAAACAAAACAAAACTGCCCAGTTAAGTAAACAAATGTTGTTTAACTATTAAAATTAAACAATAGTTTGTTTACTTATATGAACTTTGTTTATAACAAATAGTAAATGGATTATAACAAGTATATGATACTACTACAAAATTGTTGAAAATATTTGTTTGTTAAATATTTATATTTTATGTTCAAGTTCAAATCTTTATTGGCATATACTACATGTATAATACATGTTTGTTTTCAGCTACATAGGTCCATTCATATGGTGAAACACACAATATTCACATACATAACAATGTATGAAATCACAGAAACACCCTTAGACAATGTTATAAATGGCGAAATAAGAATTTTGATTGGTCATTATACTATCCATTATAAAGAGAAAGATCAATGCGTTGTTTATTGAGGCTTTAAATTGTTTTCAACATGCTTCCAGTTATATCAGGAGGACAGTTAACTCATTCATGATCTTTGGGTTAACAAACCTGTACTAGAGTCGCCACAATGACGCAACGCCGGGACTGTGGGAGAAACATCAATGCATCTAAATAATCTATTAATTATTAAGTATATTGGCCATTCATTTTACATGCAGCAAGGTATAAAAAATTACCGAATCTAACTAACATTTTCTTTGATCAAGACTTCATGAGAATGTCTGTAGCACCTAATGTTGTCAGTTACCAAGGTTCAAGCATGTAAAATATAAAAAGCAGGTGTATTTGTATAACAGTTATTTTTCTAATTGGCACCAAGTACGTCAAACACAAAGGATCAATCATTAACCATTCCACTTATACAGACAATTTCTGACGCCTCTGCAGCAGACGGCTTTTTGAAAACATAGTGACAAAAGAAGACATTGCTCAAAACAAGCAATTTCTCCTTTTTCCACAATGTCTTCCACTTTTAGTCATAGGTTATCCATTCAATTATAGATTTTTTTTAATTTTTTGTCAAAAATGTGTTCAAAGTCGTCAGCTGCAGAATTGTCGTATGTGGGAAAGGGTTAACTCTTGTCCTGCTGTAATATTGTTTGCTTGTTCTCTGTCATTCTTCACGTTAAACCAACAATAAGGACAAAGATCATTGCATACTCATGCATTTCTTTCTTGGTCTTCATTGTGTATTGCCTATTCGTATATAACTTAGTAGAAATCTTAATATAAATATTTATAAAAAATAATTTGTTAGAAATTAGAGAATGGTGATACCAGTTCTGCATGATAAGGTGTAAACCCTCCCTTTCCAACATTTAGACGTTTTCTGACACCACTGTAGCAGACCACATTTGAAAACTTATGATGAGTTATTTCTTTCTTTGTCGCAATGTTTTTTTTCAATTTAAGTATCATACAATCACGTAAAGTTTTGACATATGTTTATAAAGTCGTTTGCTGCAGGTTTGTTGTATGTGGGAAATAGTTAATTGCAAATCCATATGTGTGACCTCCTTTGGGAAGAGAAAAGGCCAGGTTTTGTCTTTTAATGTACAGCACTACGTGAGAAAAAAAAACAAGATTATTTTCTTCATAGATGTAGGTAATTTATGAGTTGTTTTCCACAGAAGACAAAAAGTATGTCATAAAACAACATACAAGTATGCCATGTTACAACTGTCATACATACCACTGCCTGGTAATTCTGGAACGCTGCAGCTGTATTGTAGTATTCTGTCTTGAGATGTATGGCATGCATTTGTACAGGTTTAGATAGTATGGAGCTCTACACTGCCTCTCTAGTCAATCATTTGAACACTTTGTTGTGGATACTCTAAAGAATCGTCTCAGGGAGAACTTATCAGAACTAAGGGTTTGGAGCTCAATGCTAGTATTAAAGAACATGGAATACATCCCATGTATATAAATATGGTAAAAGTTTTACCAGGGGGTGGTCACTCATATACACTTTGATCCCCGCCAAGATGGATCTTTTAAGACATTGAAATTGTTAGTCGATCTTGCTCTCTGATTTGGTAGTAACATAGCAAAGTTACACACTCATTATACTCACTACTTACCCTATACAAATATCTATTTTTTGTTGCGGCTGAGATGCAATTATTAATTCTATATATACTATATGGTCTAAATATAAACTGTTTGTTAATTTAGAGGCTCAAATCATGTATCTGTGCCTTATAAAGCGACAATTATAAAGCCGATCTATGGTAGTAGTCTTTTCGGATTTAGCAAAAGGGTTTCTTGTTTTAGTTGCTGTTTCGATTGACGGATGATCTAATTAAGGATCAACACTTCTAGCGAAGTTCGTCAGGAGAGTACGGTGTATCTAGTATTTCATCGCCGAAAGCACCAAGCCGATCATGTCACCGTATGTCCCAGATAGAGTTAATTTGATGTTGAAACTGTGATCGTGTTCCTGATTTCCCTAGATAGATATGTTTTCGCGGTATGGATGAGATCGACAATATCAAGGGAACAGAGCTATTCCTAATACAGATGACTTCTGACGCCCTATGCAGCAGAATAAATTTGATTACAATGTGGGAAAAGGACGAAATGTTCTAAGCTAGCAAATTTTCATCTTTTTCCACAATGCTTTCAACTCTGTATCGAATTTTACACTCCTAATTAAGCGTATATCATATCAATTCCTCTTCACATGACTCTTATATACAATCTCACACCAGGTTAGCTGAAATAACTAGCGGTATACAGATACTTTACCTGGGCACGATTGTCAACAACTTGAGTATGATTCTGAGTTTCCTGCTTAATTTCTGTGGACAAGGGAGGAAGCGACTGAGTGAAAGACATAGATCAATTTGTTAGATAGTCGGAAATGTGTCACAAAAATGCATATGTTGTCACCCGTTATTGGCGTTGTATACGTCGGGGTCATCAACGACAGGTTTGCGTTATTTTTTACAAAAAGTCATGGTTCCAAACCAAAGATGCTATTTGTTCTGTCGTTAAGATAGTGTTTCCGGATCAATCAATTATTGTGTTTCTACATATGTCAATGTCAAATACAATGTACAGGTCTTGCGTCACTGTCGATATTTTATTTTAAAACATTCATAAATGATATAATCGCGATATAAGCTTTATTTAAGCATACACTCTGACTCATTTACATTTAAAAAATAGATACGCAACATATTTACAAGGTATCCAAATAATTTTTTCCTTGAAAATGGTCTAATCTTATGTTTCGAATATATAGTTGTGTATCTTTTTTTTAAACCAGGTTTTTGACAAAGTTGACTTGTCTTGAATGTTTCTAACTAAATTACACACGTGACTTGGATAAGAGAGGCAGATTGTTAAGGCCACTGTGTCTGAAATAGATCTTTCAGTGTTAGTGATAAAGGTCCCGGTTGAAAATCCTGGTTAACCTTTAACTACACCATACACAACTCAACATCGTGCTGTATTAGATGAACGCGTACTTGAAACCATTTCCCTAATATAGACGCTTTCTGACAACTATACAGAAGACGGCTTTTTGAAAACATGGCGACAAAAGAAGAAATTGTTCAAAATGAGCATTTTTTCCTTTTGTCAACATGTTTTCAACTCCATTCAATTATTGCTTTCATTTAAGGGTATTTTTTCAAAATCTTCTCTTGCAGGGTTTGTCGTATGTAGGAAAGGCCTGTCGAGTTCACACGCTTCTGACAATAACGTAGATCAGTTTAGGTTCGCTCCGTTTTATATCGTGCTAGAAACATTGTGTAAATTCTATTTTACACTTCAGTTCACTATTTGAGATTCTTCGTTAATGCGAAAAAAACCAAACCCGCTAAGTAATTGTGAAATATGAATTGATAATGATTAAAATAATATTAATTGCGATTTGTGTTATTTCGAAAAATTTGTTTTGTTTGGAAAATTACAATTACAATTAAAATGCCAATGTTCACTCAACCTAGTCTTGGAGTTTTTATAAATGTTATACTCGTGCAATGTCTCCTGGGACCTATGTCGTGTTTCTTGCAGGCAAGATTATTACCATAACATACATAGCCTATATACTTGCGAGTGTAATCAGTTAGAAAAAACGACACTCGGTGGGAATATATGACGGTTCTGTATTTAAGAACCCCTTATTATTAATTGACCCTTTCCCTCATATAGACGCTTTCTTACGCCTCTGCAGCAGATTTGAAAACAAAACGTGCACTTTCTCCTTTTGACACACTTTGTTTTCCACATTTTGTCACAGGTTACCCATTTAATTAAGGAGATTTTCCATTTTTTGTCAAAATATGTTCAAAGTCGTCTGCTGCAGAATTGTCGTATGAGGGAAAGGGTTAAACCATTACCCTATTGTTTTAGAAAGTAGTCTGCTACAGATGTACTAAAAGGATAACCGGAACATTTCATCGTTATCTATTACGATCATCATCTGCCTTTCAGTCAATGAGAACAAATGACGACCTTCTTTGATTTCTCAAGTGTCGTCTGCTTTGAAATAGACTAAAGAAAAACGAGTACGAACTTGAAAAGGGGGAGATTTCTTTTGATACGCAGTTAAAAAACATCGCTAGGAAAGTAGAAACGATAGTTCAGCTAGTTTTACGTTTCTCACACTGTCTTAAAATGACACCTTTTGTAAATGCGTCAAATTTTTTTTCATAAGGACAATGGTTACTTCAAAAGATGATAATCGACTGTCGTTAATATTCAAAGGAATATTCACCAATGTTGTTGCTAATGACCTGGCTCATCAAGTTTTCATCTTTTTCCATTTCCACATCATTTGGAAGACATCATAAGTAGTTATATTTGCCTTGGTTATGCATACAAATGAAACATTGGCTAATTACTTCAACCCACACACAGGCACACAGACATATGGTATAACTTAATTACACATCTAATTGGTAAACCCTTTCACAAGTTGAATTACGTATTTCCCATGCAGTCTTTGTAGCCAGTGATAATGCTACACAGCTCTTTGCTTATATAGTTGATGATTTTCAACTTTATTTCCGTAATTGCACGGCGTTTCTTCAGCATATTGACAGTACTGTGACTTAACCGCATCAGTTCTGGCATTAATATTGTCTTCGGTATGACCCGTCCTGAAATTAAATACCGGTGCCCCTCTAGGTGAGAGACTTGTCAAAACACTTTGTTTTGTGTTTTGTTTTGTGTATATCAAACGAAATTAGCGACCATACGTTTGGCTTTATTTGTTATTTCAATACTATCTACTGTAATACCGTTGTGCTTGTCCGGGGAGCACATCGTCCTAACTCACGAAGAGGCCTGTTAAGCTCTGGTAGTTTGTAAGTCTTCGTGTAAAGAGCAAACTGTTATTTTTGTTCACACTTTACCACTTCTATACCACAGGCATCCGAATTTCTATTACAGCAATAAATGCGAAAAAATACAAATTACCTCGTTAAATTTCTCAAAAAGTCTCTATATATTGTCTATACGCTATTCTAACACTTTTGACAATTTCTCTTCTATACACAAAGAAGGATTTGAGCGTGATCTAAATGCAGTATATCACGCTAGGATCCGGAACTATTTTTGGCTGTTGAAATTCCCTCCCGCGTATTTTTCATACAACGTTTCTCAGTGCGCATGCGTTACT